>VZQC01002269.1:2699896-2761260 GCA_009823505.1 Rhizomys pruinosus
TTTTTTTTTTTTTTTAGACAGGGTCTCCCTGTAGCTCCAGCTGTCCTGGAACTAACTATGAAGACCAAGCTGGCCTTGAACTCACAAAGATCCCCCTGCTTCTACCTCCCAAGTGCTAGGATTAAAGGCGTGCACCACCACACCCCGCAGTGGGCCAGCTTTTTGAGACAGTGTCTCCCTACAGCCCCAGCTGGCCTGGAACTTGCTTTGTAGACCAGGCGGGCCTGGAACTCACAGAGATCCGTCTGCCTCTGCCTCTGCCTCCCATATCCTAGGACTAAAGGTATGTACCACCATGCCCGGCTCTTGAATATCTGATCTTAATAAGCTTCCTTCTAAGATGGCATGTTTTATCTCAGAGGAAATTGCTATACAGTGGCTGCAAATTGTCTTAGCTAGTAAAGGCACTTGCCAAAAGCATGATGACCTGAGTTCAGTCACTGGAACCCACATGGTGGGACAAGACCAGTTCCTGCAAACCGTCCTCTCACCTCTACATGTTTGTCCTGGCTTACATGCACCCACACAGATATATGCACACACAAATAAGTAAATAAATAACACAAATAATAACTAAAAAGAAACTGGCTACCAAGAATTTAGCATAGCACCTGTCAATGGCTAGATGAAAAATTAGTAAACCAGCCAGGCGTGGTGGCGCACACCTTAAATCCTAGCACTTGGGAGGCAGAGGCAGGCGGATCTTTGTGAGTTTAGGATTAAAGGCCAGCCTGGTCTACAGAGTGAGTTCCAGGACAGCTGGGGCTACAGGGAGACCCTGTCTCGAAAAGACCAAAAAAAAAGAAAAATTAGTAAAGCATTTTTGTGATGGGCTTAATTTTATTTTAAATATTGCTTTGTAAAATATTAAACCCCTTTCCTGATTAACCAGGCAGGGATGTTGTGTTTGGAATGTCACTCACATGTGCATTTCCTTTCCTTCACTGTTTCCTGAAGGCTGCCCTTGGAGCTGGCTTCTCTGACAAGACACCTGCTCACACTGTCACCATGGCATGCATCTCTTCAAACCAAGCCATGACCACAGGTATGATTAAATGGAAGCTGAAGGTGCATGCCGATTTTCCTCCTTTGACTCTATATGATGTTTTTAAAGTAATCTTAACAGAAGTGATTAGCTCAGATACTTTTTTTTTTTTTTTTGGTCTTTTTGAGACAGGGTCTCCCTATAGCCCCAGCTGTCCTGGAACTCACTCTGTAGACCAGGCTGGCCTTGAACTCACAAAGATTCGCCTGCCTCTGCCTTCCAAGTGCTAGGATTAAAGGCGTGTGCTACCACGCCTGGCTAATAATTTTTATTTTTATAAAAATTTATTTTTGAGCCTTTTTCTTGCTCTGTGGGCACTCTTGCAGTTTTCCATTAGTAGTAAGCTGTCAGTGGGAGGAGAGTGCATAGTTTACCTTCCAGGATTTGAACCTAATGTCCTAGTTAGATTTCTACTGTTGTGTTAAAGCACTGATCAAAACCAACGTCAGGGAAGGGTTTATTTCATCTCACTCTTTCAAATGACTCCTTTGCTGAGGGAACTCAGGACAGGAACCTAGAAGCAGCAACTGAATCTCAGATCAGGAAGGAACACTGCTTACTGGCTTGCTCTCTGGCCAGTGCTTAGCCTTCTTAACAAACCAGAGCTACCTGCCTAGGGGTGTAGAACCCACCCTGGACTGGCCCTCCTCTATCACCTGCCTGGGGGTGTACAACCCACCCTGGGCTGGCCCTCCTGAATCACCTGCCTAGGGGTATACAACCCACCCAGGGCTAGGCCCTCCTGCATCACTTAGCAATGAAGAAAATGCCTCACAGGCATGTCCACAGGCCAATATGATAGACAAAATTCTTCAGCTGAAGTTCCCTCTTCGCAGGTGTGTCAGGTTGTCAACTGAAGCTGTCCAGCATACCTACTTAACGCTGATGGGACACTCTCTCATAAAAAGAGGCTCTTGCTGCCTCTACCACTACTGTGGTTGTCCTTTTATAAGGCACTAATCTTGGGGCTCAGGAGATATCTTAGCAGGTAAAAAACACTTGCATAAACAGAACCAGAATTTGGACCCCCGTACTCACATAAATGGTGAGTGGGTGTGGTAGCCTGCCTATGATCCCAGCATTCTGGAGGCCGAAACGGGATTCCTGTCTCAGGAATCCAGTGCAATTCCTGTCCAAATTACCAATGCAATCTGATAGCTAGACTAGATAAATCTGGAAGGTCTGGGTTCTAATGTGAGACCCTGCCAGGTGTGGTAGCACACACCTTTAATTCTAGCACTTGGGAGGCAGAGGGAGGGAGGCGGATCTCTCTGAGTTCAAGGCCAGACTGGTCTACATACAAAGTTCCAGGACAGCCAGAGCTACAGGGAGACCCTGTCTCAAAAAAAAAAGATGTCAAATGAGAGACCCTGTCTCAGAATACAAGGTGGAGGGAAACTGAGGAAGAATCTCAGTGTCAACCTCTGATTTACACCCATACGTGCACATGTGTCTACACATGAGAATACACACACACACACACACACACACACACACACACACACACACACCATGCACAAGCAAAATAAAAGAAGGCAGAAATCTTTCCTTTATTCTGCACCCACATTGTTTGTATTCTGTATGTCATTTCATCTTCTAAGAAGCTTCAGTAAAATTGTGGACATTGTATAACAGCCTAAGTGTGAAAAGACAGGGAACTTGAAAGGCTTAGTGCTTGTGGTATAATAATAATAATAATAATAATAATAATAATAATAATAATATCAAGATCAGCAGTTGGGAGCTTCTCCACTCTCTGCAATATGTGACTGACTCCCAGTTAAAGCAACAGAATTAATTGCATGTAGCCATAAAGAAGGAGACTACCTTCTGTACATTCGAGAAACCAGGTATTTCATGTAGTAGAAATTAATATTCTTGGGATAGGGGAGGTACCTTTCGGTAAACTAAGGCTGGGTGCACACAAAATAGGTAAGATATCCGATTTAGAATATTGTTTGAATTGATCTAGAAGTCATGCTACATCCTTCATGGTTGAGTAGTGGTGGACACAGAGAGGGGTGGAGTGGTATCTGATAATAAAATATTACAAGACAATTAAAGTTGGGGACCAAGAGGCACCTGTTCCTTAGAATAAAGGGCAGAGTCTCTGGCTTCCAAGGTTTTATTTGCAGGGATGGGGTGCTCTAAGCAGGTATTCAGAACAAAGGGTGTATCAATATCAAAGGACATTTCTCTGCAGGAGCTTAGAAAACAATTAGCCAAAAAAAAAGAGAAAAGAAAACAATTAGCAACAAAATGTGGCCTTTTTGCAAGGTATGGAGCAAATGTTCATACAATAGGCATGGTTTTTTTATCTAATCTAAACATGAACATGAGAGACACTGCACTTCAGAACCTGTGTCTTCCTACATGCCTATCTGGCGCTGCCTTCTTAGATAGTCTTGACTACTGGCAACTTTGCACATGCGGTCAAGCATGCTTTCTGTAGAATTCAAACAGGGCAGTGGTCTCCAAGGAAGTTAATGTCCTTGGCTGCTCTTGCAGAGGGGCCCAGGTTCAGTTTCTAGCACCTACATGTTTGCTAACAAACGTCTATAACACACTCTTCTGACCTCTGTAGGGATTGCAAAACATGGTTGCACTTACATAAACCGATACATAAATAAAATAAAAATATTTATAAAAAAGTTGAACTGGGCAAGGTGGTGCATGCCTTTATTCCAAGCACTTGGGAGGCAGAGGCATGCAGATCTCTGTGAGTTCAAGGCCAGCTGGGGCTACAGGGAGACTCTGTTTCAAAAAGACAAAAAAAAAAAAAAAAAGTTGAAAACTAATTACTTTTTTCAAATAAGTTTTTAATTTTTTATAGTTTTATATATATTTTTTGTAGAAGGTTATGTTACAAATCAAATTTAGANTGAGACAGAGGAGCAAGCCATTGAATAGCATTCCTCCATGGTTCAAGCTGGCACAACTTCAATTTTTCTTCTTATTCGTATAAATACAAAGTACAGTTGAGTTTCCGGTATATCAGGCTTACATGGTTTGAATTTATCTTTTAATCCATTTGGAGTTACTATTTGGTGAACAAGCCGGTGACGAAAGTCAGAAATAGAGATTATTATTTTGTTCTATATGCACTACACACATACACACATGATAATGCATTTACTCACAAACTTAATTTTACTACAATATGCCCCGCCGCTCCCATCAATAATTGTGCTGAAAATAGATGGTGTCTTTCTTCCTTCCATTGAGTGCGCTCTTTGGTAATCCCCTTTTGGTTCAAAATATTGTAGTGGGCTGAACACTTAAGGTTGATGAATGCTTCGGGGAAAGAAGATTTGAGGTGTTTCACGATTATAAAAAATATATTTTGGAGTTTTTCTAGTGGTCTCGTGTCAGGGCCGTTGCGTTGAGGTCAGCCTAGTTTCTTTTGGCTAACCACGTTTATCCAAATCCAAGGCTAGCCTATGTCTATTATTGAATAATTTGGGGACACCTGTAAGTATAGTATGATAAAGCTACTGGTAGGAGAGGCGCAGGAATCGCGTTGTATTCTCTGTGGGAGTTCAAAGCGCCACAGTCCTTGGTTTTTTCTACCTCAACAAAGAGTGGAGTTGCTCTTTATGACTATTGCAGACAGCTGGGCCCTACGGGAGACCCCTGTCCTGGCGATCATAATATTATGTATCTCTGTTACACACACCAATAAAAAAAAATAGAAAAATATTAAAAGAAATATATTATTTTTGCACATTCACGTAGGTGCGTGTTGAAGAAGCTGGGCTCAATGTATAGATGGCAGTTAGCGTTGGGAGCTCTGCCTTAACGATAGCTTCGTGGATTGCCAGAGGGCACCTTGAATATGTATATCTTAGGTTTGGGTGATATCGAATGACCTTTGTTCCTCCACTATAAACACAGCACCCAAATGGCGGCTGAAAGAACCGTCTGTAACTCCAATTCCAGGAGAACATCCCCAGTTCCAGGGGATATCTGGTGACAACCCTCTCTGACCTCCGCGGAATTGCAAAACACAGGTACACCAAACCTACATGCAGACAATACATTCTACACACTAATAAATAATAAAAAAATTGAATTTATGAGCCCTCTTTAGAGATGGGTTTGCTTACAAAGAGTTTTCCCCTTGTTCTCTTTTATTGATGATGGATAGATAGATGAAAGACAGATATTTTTCTTTTAAGTTCGTTATAATTTTTGGTCTTTATTGAGACAAGGTTAGTCCTCCCTATAGCCCCTTAGCTGTCCTGGAACTCCACTATGTAGAACAGGCCCTGGCCCCTTGAACTCAAATCAGAGATCCGCCTGCCACTACCTGCTCCTGAGTGCCTGTAGGATTCCACAGGGCCATGGCAACCACCACTCCCTGGACTGGCCCTGGCCTGCCTGGCCCTTATTTATCCTTCTTCCTTCCTTCCTTCCTTCCCCTTCCCTTCCTTCCTTCCTTCTTGGTCTTTAATTATTATTATTTTTTTTTTTTTGCCTGTATAGTCCCCTAAGCTGAACCCTCAAGCTTAAATTCTTTCTTGCCTCTACCATCCTGAGTGCTAAGTTATAGGGCAACTGATATAATTAACTCAGTTGAATAGATATGATTTAACCTTTCTTTTTTTTTTTTTAATAATTTTTTATTTTTTTTTTTTTTTTTTTTTTTTTTTTTTTTTTTATGTGTGTAAGTGCACCCAACTCGTGTAATACCCGGGAGGTCAGAAGAAGGGTGTCAGATTCCCCCTGGAACTGGAGTTCTCCTGGAATTGAGTTCAGATGGTTCTTTCTTCGCCTGCAATGTGGTGTGCTTAGGGAGATACGAACACCCAGGTCCTCTGTAAGAGCGGTCCGGCGCTCTTAACAGCTAGGACAACTCTCCTCAGCCCCGATTTTATAACTTTTTTAAAATGCATCAACACAACCCCTACCACAATCATATAACACCTTGTTGAGTGTCTTCCTTTTTTAGCTCCTTGCCAGTGGCTGAGTTTCTCCACTTAATGAGACCATTGGCGCCACTCTGCACAGACCGAACTAAGCTGCTGCCTTTGGCTGTTTCCTTCGGAATGGAACAGGATGATAATGCAACTCCCGCTTACCTCACAGTCTGGCCAAGGAAGGCACAGGAATGAAGGTCACCTTTCTGATATTGTACCCTTCAAAGTACCAGGTACCAAACATGCTTAAACTCTTAAATGACTAATAAGTATAATGAATTATTTCCAAAATATTTCAGCCTTTATTTTGTTAAACTCGACTCAAATTTAGATTTCTTATAAACTTTTTTTGAGAAAAAACTCCTTTTCAAATTAGTGTCCCTGAAACCAGCCCACTAATTAAGAAGCAATAAAACAAGAGAAGAGAAATTAAAAACGGGGCACTAGTTGGGAAAAGAAAAAGAAAATCCCAAAAAATTAGTACTAGAAAATTTCTAGCAAATGATAGATCAATAACTTTCAGCAAAGTGCAGGAATCCATAAATCCAGCAATTATATTTAAAATTCAACTAGCCCTCCGGGGCTGGAAGAGATAGCCTAGCGGTTAAGAAGCAGCAGCTCAATTAAACAAAAGGACCACCCCGGTTCCGATCCAGCGAAAGCACCACACAAAATAAACAGCGCCCAAGACATGGGCTAAAGAACCGTCTGTAATCCATTCCAGGAGAACTCAGCAGTTCCAGGATCCGAGACCTCTTCTGACTTCCGCGAGGGCATTGCACGAGTCACGGGTGCCACAGACACTGCATGCATGACAAATACATTCATACACAGATCAAAATACAATTATAAAAAAAATTAAAGAAAAAAGAAAAAAAATGACTTTTGGGGATGGAGTGATGGCTCAAGGGTTAAGAGTGTTTGTTGTTCTTGCAGAAGACCAATGTTTGTTTCCCAGCACCGACATGGCTGTGGAGAACCGTCTGAAACTCCAATTCCAGGGAACTCCAGTTCCGGGGAATCCGAGACCGCCCTCGTATCTGACCTCCGCAGCATTGCAACGACACGGGTGCACAAACTTTGCATGCAGACAGTAAACATATCTATATAAACTAAAGATAAAGTAATTAAAAAAAAAATACTAGCCTTTGCATAGGCACATGGTGGCACAATAGAATTGTCTTTAATCCTAACACTCTTGGGAGGCAGAGGCCAGCGGATCTCTGTGAGTTCCAAGGGCCAGCCTGGAATAAAACGAGTGAGTTCCAGGACAAGCTCGCGCGCAGCTTTGTAAGAATTAAGACCTTTTATCTAGCAAGTAAAAAGCAGTCAGAAGAAGGAGACTCAATGGAAGCACTCCAATTCACAATAGCCTAAAAACAGTCCAAGGGCTGTGGAGAGATGGCTCAAGCAGTATATTGAGCCATTGACCTAACCATCATTGCAGAAGGAACCCAAGCCTTTTTGATCCCCAGCTACCCTAAATGAGTGGGCTAAGACCATCTTTAAGTGCTGAACATGGTGGGTAGCTGCTTTTAATACTCAGCACTCAAGGGGCAAGAGGCAGGTGGACCATCTGTGGAGTTCAAGGCCAGCCCTACCTCTAAAAATCCCAGAGTGTGAGCTCCAGGGCTAGCATTTGGGACTAAGGAGCAACTATAGTCTTCAAAAAAAAAAAAAAAAATCGAAGGAAATGCGAGGAATAAAACTAATCAAAGACATTAGAGAGCTCTATAATGAAAACTTTTAAGTCTTTGAAGAGATCGAGGAAGACTTTTTTGTTTATCATTTTTTGATTTTTTTTTGAGACAGCATTTCCCTGAAGCTTCAGCTGGCTGGGAACTTGCTACATAGACCAGGCCTAGATCTCACAATGGTCCATCCACCTGCCTCTGCCTCCCAAACACTGGGATTAAAGTTGAGTACCACCATGCCTGGCTCTCAGGCTTATTTTAAATACCTGGTTCATATGACTTCTGTATAGAATAGCTTAATTTGAATGAATGTTGTAAGAAAATAAGATTTTTTTTATCTCCGGGCGTGGTGGTGCACGCCTTTAATCCTAGCACTTGGGAGGCAGAGGCAGGCGGATCTTTGTGAGTTCAAGGCCAGTCTGGTCTACAGAGTGAGTTGCAGGCCAGCTGGGGCTGCAGGGAGACCCTGTCTCGAAAAGACAAAAAAAAAAAATAGGAAAGAAAGAAAAAGAAAAGTTGGGTTTTTTTTTACTTTTTCTGAGACCTTGTAGTCCTGGCTGGCCTAGTACTTGGTATATGGCCCAGGATAGCCTCAAACTCACAAGTCTTCCTTTATCAGCCTCTAAAGCACTAGATATGCCTAGTACAGCATCTCTTTCTTTTCTTTTCTTTTCTTTCTTTCTTTCTTTCTTTCTTTCTTTCTTTCTTTCTTTCTTTCTTTCTTTCTTCTTTCTGACTATATGACTTCGTCTACATCTTAAGAGCTTTGTTTAATTTTATCATAAGCTATGTGTAGTGGGTACATGCCTGTAATTCCAGCACTCAGGCGGGTTAATGTTTTAGTTTCTTTTCGATTACTATGACAAAAAACTCTGCCCAATACCAACTTGGGGAGGAAAGGGCTTACATCTCCCTTACAGTTCTTCACTTAGAGAGCCCAGTGTAGGAACTCAGGGCAGGAACCTGGAGGCCAGAGCTGAAGCACAGGCCATGAGGAATGCTGCTGACTGGATTTCCCTCTGGCCCATGCTCAGCCTGCTTTTTTATACAGTACAGGACCAACTGCCCAGGGGTGGCACCTCCCACAGTGGGCTGGGCCCTCCCACATCATTCAACAATCAAGAAAATATTCCACAGACATGGCCAATCCAATGGAGACAATTCCCCAACGGAGGCTCCCTCAACGCAGGTGTGTCGGGGTGACACTAATGCTATCCAGCACAGTTAGGAATGAGGATCTTGGGCATGAGGCCAGTCTAAGCTACAAAGAAAAATCCTGTCTCACTGACTAAATAAATAAAATAAAATTTGATACTATCTTGCTAACTATAAAAGGCTTTGTGGGGGATAGGCTATAGCTCAGAGGTAGATCTTGCCTGGCGCACTGAAAGCCTCAGTTGATTTGATCTCCAGCACTGGAAAAAATTTAAAGAACCTTCTTTTGTGATTCATAGATGAAATTACATTTGATTTGTTCTTTTTTTTTGGTCTTTTTGAGACAGGGTCTCCCTGTAGCTACAGCTGGCCTGGAACTCACTCTGTAGACCAGGCTGGCCTTGAACTCGCAAAGATCCGCCTGCCTCTGCCTCCCAAGTGCTAGGATTAAAGGCAAGTGCCACCACACCCGGCCAGTTCCTATGTTTTAAAAGCACATTTCTCTGGAGAAGATATATAAGATTTATAGTTTCTCAGTGTAGAAAGTTTTTTTTTTATAGGAAAAGACACTGTCACCAAAGATAATGGCATCCGTCCTTCCTCACTGGAGCAGATGGCCAAACTAAAACCTGCGTTCATCAAACCCTATGGCACAGTGACAGCTGCAAATTCTTCTTTCCTGGTAACTGTCAATGCTATTTATGTTTAATAGTATTATTTATATTTCTGTACTCTCAGTAGAAAAGCCTAAAATGGGCAAGAGGTGGCTCAGTGATTAAGAGGACTTACTGCTCTCACAGAGGGCCCAGGTTCAGTTCCTTGCTAGGTTTTTATCTGCTTGAGTTTGCATGGGTCTTCTGCATGATGACATGATTGCTGTAGGTTCATATGAACAAGATCCTAGGAGCTTGTAGGATTCTGTTTGCATATGGTCATGCACTTCCTCCCTGGCTCTTATAATCTTCCCACCCCCTCTTCTGCAATGGTCCCTCAGCCCTGGGTGACTAAAGCATAAACCACTTTTTATGTATAGTTACATGTTCCTAGACTTGATGGCCACCCTGTTTTTATGTATAGTTACATGTTCCTAGACTTGATGGCCACCCTGTTTTTATGTATAGTTACATGTTCTTAGACTTGATGGCCACCCTATTGGTGGCTACATGCGCTCTTTAGGTTTGCTCAGTTGCAAAACGTGTAATAGAATGTGCTAGAACTTGTTTTGATTTTTGTATGCTATATGGAGTAGTTTCCTTTTTTTGGAATAGTAGAGGAAGTTACTTTGAAGTAATGGAAAGGTCTTAAGCAAACAAACAAAACTTTGTCTTGCAACTTAATTATTATTTGGCATAAAAACATAGGAGTGCTGGATAGCTTTAGTGTCAACTTGACACACCTGGGTTGAGGGAGCCTCAATTGGAGAATTGACTCCATTGGACTGGCCTGTGGCCACATCTGTGGAGTATTGTCTTGATTGTTGAGCAATGTGGGGAGGGCCCAGCCCAGTATGGGTGGTGCCACCCTGGACGGGTTGTTGTGTACGGTATAAGAGGTCAGGCTGGGCATGGGCCAGGGGAGCAGGCCAGTGAACAGCATTCCTTCATGGCCTGTGCTTCAGCTCCTGCCTCCAGGTTCCTGCCCTGAGTTCCTGCCTTGGGCTCCCTAAGTGATGAAGTGTAACCCAGGAGATGTAAGCTGAATAAACCCTTTCCTCCCCAAGTAGTTGGTGTCAGTCAGAGTGTTTTGTCACAGCAATGGAAGACAAACTAGAACAGGAGGTGTGTTCAAAGTATTATCGTTGACGTTCTCATTTGCCTACCTGTTCTCCCAGTCAGTAGTTTGCCTGTCAGAAAAAAATCACCTAGAAGCCCTGGACAGGAAGCAACTGAGAAACAGCACGGAAAATGTGAAAAATAAATATGGAGAGTGTTTCAATTCATAAATATTTTCTATGCCAGGCTTAAGTCTATTAGAGATTCTTTTTTTTTTTTTTTTTTTTTCGAGACAGGGTCTCCCTGTTGTAGCCAAGCTGCCTGAACAACTCTGTGACCAGGCTTGGCTTAACTCACAAAAATTCCACCTGCCTCGCCTCCCAAGTGCATAGGATGTAAAGGTAGCTCACCACCACACTTGGCTAGTAGAATTTTCAATTTCTAAAAGTTTCTTTTCTGCATTTTGATAAGTTATAGGACTTTTTAAACTGTGCAATCAAAAGTGGTTCAATATATATTGAATTGTGATTTCATGATGGATATAGTAAAGCAAATTTGTTATGTAGAATTTCTGTGTGTATGTTAGTAGATTCATGAACAGACTTAGGAGGTATCTACAAGGAGACCTCCAGATAGACCAGAAAATTTAACATCATTATTCTGTTAACATTTCAGACCGATGGTGCTTCTGCAATGCTGATTATGTCAGAGGACAAAGCTCTAACAATTGGTTACAAGCCAAAGGCATATCTGAGGTAAAGTAAATAGTCTGGTGAATTTCCTATGTGATTTCTTTATTATCAGAGCTAACCCCTCTGTTTTTTGCCTAGGGATTTTGTATATGTGTCCCAGGATCCAAAAGATCAACTTTTACTCGGGTAGGTAGCAGGGTATATCTATAGATTTCAATAAAAAGTATTTGAATTTTTTATTATATTTATTGTGTATATGTGTGCACAGGTGTGTAATGGTGTCTCACTGGGTGGGTATGCAGGTCAGAGTACAATCTGTGGTAGGTAATTCTTCCTTCTACGCATTGGGTGCCGAGAGATTACTTGGTCCTCTGAGCCATCTTACTATCCTTCCATCAAAAGTATTTGGTTGCCCACAATTTTTATACAAATTTGAAAGTATGTTAAGTGCTGAGTTTATAATTGGTTTAAATAGTTGTTTAAAAAGATTCATAGAGCCAGGCGTGTTGGCGCACACCTTTAATTTTTTTTTTTTATTTATTATTTCTGTAGTGTATGAATGTACCTGTCTGCATGAGGTCTGTGCACCCGACTCCGGTCGTGCAATGCTCGAGAGGTCAGAAGACACGGTAAAAAAAAGAGAAAGCTCATGTTCCCTGGATTGGGTTTCAGATGTTCTCGCCCCATGTTTGGGTGGTGGGATTGAACCCGGGTCCTCTTAAAGAGGGGGGATCGGACTCTTATCCGCTAGCGCATCTCTCAGCCCCGCGCTGCACGCTTTAATCCTAGCACTTGGGCGGCATTGTGAGGCACGTGGCGCACCTTGTTGAGTTCGCAGTCAGCTGCGTCTACAGAACGAGTTCTAGGCCAGCTGGGGCTAGCAGGGAGACCCAGTCTCCAAAACCAAAAAAAAAAAAAAATAAAAATTATATACTCTAGCATTGGTGCACATCTGTAATCCCATACTAGGAGCAGGTGAGGCAAGCAGAAATTTCTTGAGTTTGAGTCCAGCCTGATCAGCCATAGAGAGTTTCAGGCCAGGCCAATGTGATAGTGAGACCTCTGTTTTCAAAAATAAAATGAGCGGCTGGAGAGATGCCTAAGGCGGTTAAAAGAGCACCGACTGCTCTTAAGAGGACCCGGTTCGATCCCCATGACCCACATGGCCCGAGAGACGTTGAACCTCTCAATTCAGGAGAACTCCAGTTCCAGGGGAATCGCGCACCCCTCTTCTGAACCTCCGCTGGCATTGCATGACACGGGTGCACAAACTTGCATGCAGACAGTACATTCATACACATACAGATAATAAAGTTAATAAAAAAAAAATAAATCAAAAATAAAATGAAATTATAATGANAAAAAAAAAAAAAAAAAAAATTTATAGCTAGGCATGTGGTGCACATCTGTAATCCCAGTACTCAGGAGGCAGAGGCAAGCAGATTTCTTGAGTTTGAGTCCAGCCTGATCTACATAGAGAGTTTCAGGCCAGTCATGGTTGCATAGTGAGACCCTGTTTCAAAAAATAAAATGAAATTATAATGATCCTTTTTATATTAAGTTCTTTTAATCACTTTAATCACTTTGTGTATGGTATAAGAGGGCAGGCTGGGCATGGGCCAGGGGAGCAAGCCAGTAAACAGCATTCCTCCATAGCCTGTGCTTTAGCTCCTGCCTCCAGGTTCCTGCCCTGTCCTACCTTGGGTTCCTTGTGGGGGGGGGGTGCTCTTTTTGAGACAGGGTCTCCCTGTAGCCCCAACTGGCCTGGAACTCACTATGTAGACCATGATGGTCTTGAACTCACAGAGATTCACCTGCCTCTGCCTCCCAAGTGCTGGGCATGTGCCACCATGCCCAGCATTAATATAGTTTCAGATTATTTTACATTACAATTTCTTTATTCTTAATTGTTATAGATAATTTTGTATTAAGATACAGTAAGCATTTTTCCCATTTTGTTACTGACTATGCTATATATTTATCGCCGCCTCCTCCTTCCTCTCCTCCCCCCTCCTCCCCCAACCCCTCCTCCCCTTCCTCTTCGTGTGTTTGTATGTGTGTGTGTGTGTGTGTACCTGGGTATTGAATCCCTTATGCTAGACAAACACTCTACCATCCCTGGCCTATACAATCTTAATAGCATTTCTTTTTTTTTTTTTTTAGCATTTCATACTTTCATAAAAACCTTGTGATATTTAGATTATTGTTCCTTCCTCCACTTGTTCCATTATGAGACTTTGAGACTAGCCACCCCCTTTCCCATGCCTTGCCTCTTTGAATTCTGTTCCTTTTCTGTCCCTTATTATTTGCTTATTTATTATCTTATTATCTGTTTCTCTAATTCTACAGTATAGTGAGGACAAAGGGCATTTCTTTTCAGTTCCTGTTGTATCCCTAACAATCAGTATTTGTTTAGGAAAATCAATGAATAAGTAGAAAACTCAGTTTGGAGAATATCAAGAAATACATAAGTTGAAATAAATTTTTTTAAGATACTTTTTCCTTTTTCAGACCAACATATGCTACTCCAAAAGTTCTAGAAAAGGCAGGATTGACCATGAATGATATTGATGCTTTTGAATTTCATGAAGCCTTCTCAGTAAGTAATTTACTACACAAATCTGAAGGGAGTATAGTCATTGAAAATGCATCCATGTTGATGGAGAATGGGGCTTTTAAATACTGCACTGTCTAGGTTAGAACATCAAGGGCCACACCTATGGTGTTGAAATTACTGCACTGTCTGGGTTAGATCATCAAGGGCCACACCTGTGGTGTTGAAAACATAGCTTTGGAGCTATTTCTTGGCAGCCTCATTATAAGCTACTTTTTCTTTAGGACATTTTCACTAAAAACTGATGTAAAGATTTGCTTAACTTTTTAAAAACTTTTTTTTTTATTAATTTTATTTATTTCTGTATGTGTATGAATGTACTGTCTGCATGCAAGTTTGTGCACCCGTGTCGTGCAATGCCGCGGAGGTCAGAAGACGGTCTCGGATTCCCCTGGAACTGGAGTTCTCCTGGAATTGGAGTTTCAGACGGTTCTCGGCCGCCATGTGGGTGCTGGGGATCGAACCCGGGTCCTCTGTAAGAGCGGTCGGCGCTCTTAACCGCTAGGCCATCTCTCCAGCCCAGATTTGCTTAACTTTAAAAGTTGCATAAATCATGCCTTAAACAAAGCCCAGAGGAGTGTTAATAACAAAAGTCTTGAATCATTTTCCATCCTAGGGTCAGATTTTGGCTAACTTTAAAGCCATGGATTCGGATTGGTTTGCACAAAACTACATGGGTAGGAAAACCAAGGTAAGTTTGTAAACAATAATATGTTTGAATTTCTAAAGCATACTAATATTTTGAACTTAGTTACCAGTTAATAAGTATATCAAGAAGAGAGTTTGTTCACTACTTTTTCTTTCTTTTTTGGGGGGGGTGTACTGGGTTGAACCTAGAGTCTCATATATTTGAGTCAAGTGCTCTTCGACTGATCTACAGCCTCAGCTTAGGTTTTTTATTCTGTTTTGTTTCTTTATTATTTTTATTTTATGCATATGAAGGTATTGCCTGCATGTTTGTAGGTGGCTCCATGTCATACAATGCCTGCAGAGGTCAGAAGAGGGCAATGGATCCTCTGGAATTGGAGTTACAGACAGTTGTTAGCCAACATATGAATTCTGGGAATTGAACCCAGGTCCTCTGCAAGCAACCAGTACTCTTTTTTTTTTTTTTTATTTTTTTTTTTTTTTTTTTTTTTTTTCTGCATGCAAGTCTATGCACCCGTGTCTTCCCCTGGAACTGGAGTTCTGGAATTGGAGTTACAGACGGTTCTCAGCCACCATGTGGGTGCTGGGGATTGAACCTGGGTCCTCTGCAAGAGCAGTCGGTGCTCTTAACCGCCAGGCTATCTCTCCAGCCCACAACCAGTTCTCTTAATTGCTGAGCCAGTTCTCCACCGCCCCCCTTTCTTTTTGTGGGGGGGGTTTGGGGGAAACAGCACCTCTCTGTAGCCCCAGTTGGCCCGAACTCAGTATGTAGCCCAGGCTGGCATCAATTTCACAGAGATCCATCTGCTTGCTTTAAGTGAGTGCTGGGATTAATGACATACACCACCACACTTGACTCTCAGCTTATCTCTTAAAATAATTCCTAGCTGGGCGTGGTGGCACACGCCTTTAATCCTAGCACTCAGGAGGCAGAGGCAGGCGGATCTTTGTGAGTTCAAGGCCAGCCTGGTCTACAGAGTGAGTTCCAGGACAGCTGGGACTACAGGGAGACCCTGTCTCGAAAAGACCAAAATAAATAATAATAATAATAATAATAATAATAATAATAATGATAATAATTCCTAGGGGCTGGAGAGATGGCTCAGTGATTAAGAGCACTGACTACTCTTGCAGAGGACCTGGATTTGATTCCTAGCATCCACATGGCAGCTAACAACTGTCAGTAACTACAGTTCCAGGGGATCCAAAACCCTTGTCTGACCTCCAGAGGCATTGCATGTGACATAGGTGCACCTACCTACATGCAAGCAGTATACTCATACTCGTAAAATAAAAGGAATAAATAAAATACAAAAAAAATCCTGGAATGTCTTTATTGAGAATGGTAGATTTTATGTTATCCTTTGCTCTTCTCATTCAGATGCACTGTACTTATTTGTAATGTGTCTAATGTTAATTACTTTATTCTGTTGCTTACTTTCTATTATGAAGAGCCTGACTTAATTCATCCAAAATAAAACTGCCTTTACATCAGTCTCTGCTTTTGTGTGAATCAGGTTGGATCACCTCCTCTTGAGAAATTTAATGTCTGGGGAGGATCGCTGTCTCTGGGACACCCTTTTGGAGCCACTGGCTGCCGATTGGTCATGGCAGCTACCAACAGATTACGTAAGGATGGAGGCCAGTATGCCTTAGTGGCTGCCTGTGCAGCTGGAGGGCAGGTATGTCACAGAAGCATCTTTAGGGCCTCTGGCATCCCAAGGAGGTTTGGTCTGTTTTGGTATTCGGAGTATTCGGAAAGCAGTATTTCTGATGACAGACTATAGAAAAAAGCAGTTTACTTTTGGGAGATGGAGGAGTATCGACTTTTATTCTGATAATACATTGAAAGGAAGATGCTGTTTGAATCTGTTAATTTTTTTTTCCCCTTTA
This sequence comes from Rhizomys pruinosus, assembly GCA_009823505.1. Lineage (NCBI taxonomy): Eukaryota > Metazoa > Chordata > Mammalia > Rodentia > Spalacidae > Rhizomys > Rhizomys pruinosus. The sequence continues at coordinate 2,716,269 of VZQC01002269.1, forward strand.
AAATAACATTTATGGGGTGCTGGGCATGGTGGTGCATGCCTTTAATCCTAGCACTTGGGAGGCAGAGGCAGGCTGATCTTTGTGAGTTCAAGGCCAGCCTGGTCTACAGAGCAAGTTCCAGGACAGCTGGAACTACAGGGAGACCCTGTCTTGAAAAGACCAAAAAAAAAAAATTTATGGGGCTAGAGAGATGGCTCAGTGGTTAAGAGCACTGACTGCTCTTACAGAGGACCCAGGTTCCATTCCCAGCACCCACCTGGGGGCTAAGAACCATCTTTAAGCCGGCTGTGGTGGCACATGCCTTTAATCCTAGCACTTGGAGGCAGAGGCAGGTGGATCTCTGTGAGTTCTAGGCCAGGCTGGTCTACATAGTGAGTTCCAGGCTAGCTGGGGCTATAGGGAGACCGAGCCAAGTTCCAAGCCAGCAAGGGCTATATAGAGACCCCTTCTCAGATGCTCCCTTTTCCCCCTCCCAAAGAGATAGGTTATTGCTGGAGCTGTTAGCCCAGTGATGGAGTGCCTGCCTAGTATGTTTGAAGCCTGCCCCAAGCCAACCCAGTCGGGATTTCTTTCTCCCAGCTGGATATCTTTCACCTGCAGGAAATCAAGGTCTGTACAGGAGGGCACAGATTTAGGCGAAAAATAACTGGATGTGACACCAGAGAGAGTTTTGGATCTAGTGCGTCTTTACTGAGATCAAGTTAAGTTTTTATAACAGGCAGGTAACACAGGGAACGCAGGCAGGTGAGGGGGGAAGGGTCGAGCTGACAGGCAGGCAACGCAGGCAGGAGATTTGCATTCCCTCGGGAACAAAAGGGCTTACAACAAGATAAGTCAAAGTAGGTTTTTAGCTTACACTGTCTCAATAAAACAGCAGTCTTAAACTCACAAACCATAAAAAGTCTTTGTTTCTTTTGAAGTTTCAATTTGATGTTTTCTCATCCTTCCTGGGGCTGGAATTTCCTTGAGGTTGTTTGCTATCTCCAGGTTGTTTGCTATCTCGAGGTTGTGTTTTAACCACAAGCCCGGAAAAGAGGGGCTTTTTAGCTCTTTACAAATTACACAGTGTTTCTCTTAAAGGAGAAATCTCCGCCATGTGCCTTTAACTAAGTGTTACACTTTAACATGTATAACTGTAGCTAAACTTTATCTTACTATCTTTATTAGATGTAGCTTTCTGCTTGAAGGACTAAGTCTTATTGTTAAGTTTGGAAGGACACTTTTTTTTTTTTAATTTTTTTTTTTAATTTCATTTTATTTATTTTTTGTATGTGTATGAGTGTGCTGTCTGCATGTAAGGTTTTGTGCACCCGTGTCGTGCATGCCGCGGAGGTCAGAAGAGGGTGTCGCATTCCCCTGGGAAAGTGGAGTTTCTCCTGGAGTTGGAGTTTTCAGACGGTTTTCGCAGCCGCCATGTGGGTGCTGGGGATCGAACCCGGTCCTCTGTAAGAGCGGTCAGCGCTCTCAACCGCAGGCCATCTCTCCAGCCCCAGGAAGACAGCTTTTATTATTAGTAACTAACCTATGATCTCACTCAGTGTAAGTCTACATATATCTTTGTGGGGACTTTTAGGACAAGGGAGCCTTTAAATGTTGTATCTCTTATGATTTTACTTAGGTTCATGAGGTTCTGTTTGCCTGATTGTTTTTAACCATGTTTAACTGTCCCTTGTCTGGACTGAGGTTGTGCTGAGCTCAGGAGAGAGGTCAAAAGCAATGTACAAAGTCCAACACTCATAAGCATAACATCTTTGTAATGATCGTGATCTTAGAAGCTGAGACCGGGTACTCTGTCACTGACCACCAGGGAGCCTAGTCTCGCGAGACTCATATCTCCTTCGTCCATTTTTATGCTCACACAGACGGACACCGGAGTTGGTGTGACAGAAGCCCTTGGTTAAATCCCCAGTACCACAACAAGGGAACAACAACAACAAAAAAGTAAACGTGTCTTTGAGAATTGAATTATACCATAATTTGGAAAGTAACTTCTCTATGGATACTTCATTGCTGTTCAGCTGGGGAAATTATTATTCTGACAAATAGTTTCCTGTCTACCTCACTCATAGATCCAACATCCTATATGCTATAGCAGTTCACTAGAAATAAATCCAAAGCCGGGCGTGGTGGCGCACACCTTTAATCCTAGCACTTGGGAGGCAGAGGCAGGCGGATCTTTGTGAGTTCAAGGCCAGCCTGGTCTACAGAGTGAGTTCCAGGACAGCTGGGGCTACAGGGAGACCCTGTCTTGAAAAGACAAAAAAAAAAAAAAAAGAAATCCAAAAAGGAAGATTTGATTGTCTTTTTTTGTTGTTCTTTTTTTGGTCTTTTTGAGACAGGGTCTACCTTTAGTCCCAGCTGGCCTAGAGCTCACTATGTAGATCATGTTGGCCTTGAACTCACAGAGATCTGCCTGCCTCTGCCTCCCAAGTGCTAGGATTAAATGCATGTGCCACCACGCCCGGCTTTTTGAGATAGGGTCTCCCTGCAGTCTGGCCTGGAACTCTCTATGTAGACCAGGCTGGCCTTAAACTCACAAAAATCCCCCTGCCTTTACCTTCGGAGTGCTGGAATTAAAGGTGTGTGCCACCACCACGCCTGGATGATTGTCATCCTTTAAAAAGCAAAACAAAACCAAAAAAAAAAACCCCACTTCTGATGTGAATGGCTTTCTGTTTTCCTACATATTATAGATACTTTATGTGGATCAAGATAAGTAAGCCATTTAAAAGCATAAAGTTTTGTTACATTCATGCTACTTTGAATGTACCAAATCTCCTCTAAAAGTATAGAATCATTGGGGCTGGAGAGATGGCTCAGCAGTTAAGAGCACCGACTGCTTTTGCAGGGCACCTGGGTTCAATTTCCAACACCCACATGACAGCTAAAAACCGTCTTTAACTCCGGTTCCAGGGGAATCCGACACCCTCTTCAGACCTCTGCGGCATTGCACAATACGGGTGCGCCAACCTACATGCAGACAGTACATTCATACACATAAAATTTTACAAAAAAGGTATAGAATCATTTAAGTCTTTGTAGACAGCTTTTCCTTAGAGACTTTGAAGAAATAAGGGTCATTTATAAGTTGAAACATTTTTTTGTTTCATGACTAGAAGCTTTTTGGTAGTGCTGGGGATTGAGCCCAGGGCCTCACGTATGCTAAACAAGTATTCTACATCAGATATATTCCCCTAACTCAGAAATGTTTTTCATTTGTGTGACTCTCCTGCAGAAAACCTTGCTCATTTAGGGCTAGAGCAAGGGAGATTACTCATATACAGCATTGTGTATGTATAATACATAGTCCACATGTGCTTCCTTTGATCTGAGTGTAATTTTTATTATCTAGCACATAGAATGTAAGTAATATCCTAGGATGCTTTTGTAGGTGAATGAAGAATAGTCAGTAACTTTCTTCTAGTGGTTTAGTATGAGGAGTAAGGAGATGATGCATCTGAGGAACTATGTTTTTTTTGTGCCTTTTTTTTTTTTTTTTTTTTTGTCTTTTTGAGACAGGGTCTCCCTGTAGCCCCGGCTGTCCTGGAACTCACTCTGTAGACCAGGCTGGCCTTGAACTCACAAAGATCTGCCTGCCTCTGCCTCCCAAGTGCTAGGATTAAAGGAATGCACCACCATGCCCGGCAGGAACTATGTTTTAAACTTAACTGTTGGCCAGGTGTGGTGGCACGCACCTTTAATCCCAGAATTTGGAAAGCAGAGGCAGGAAAATCTGAGTTCAAGGTCAGAATGGTCTACATAGTGAGTTCCAGGACAGCTGGGGCTACAGGGAGACTCTGTCTCAAAAAGACCAATAATAATAATAATAATAATAATAATAAACTTCACTGTTAACTTTTTTAAATATTTTATTTTTATTTTATGTGTATGAGTGTATTATCTGCACATATGTAAGCATACCCCTGTTGTGCAATACCCACAAAAATTAGAAGAGGGCATTGGATCCCCTGGAAATGAAGTTACAGATGGTGATTAACTGCCATGTGTGTTGCTGGGAATGGAACCCAGATCTTCTACAAGAGCAGCCAGTGCTCTTAACTACTGAGCCTTCTCTCCAGCCCCATTGACCATTAACTTTTTTAAACTTGAACTATTTTATTTCACTGAGGCAACTAAGTTACACCAACATAATTAGGAAATCAGAGCAAAAATCCCTTTTGGTATCAGGCATGGTGGCACATGCCTTTAATCATGGAGGGTGAGGCAGGTAGATCTCTGAGATCAAGGCCACCCTGGTCTATATAGCCAGTCCTAGGCCAGCTGGGGCTACAAGGAGATCCTGTGTCAAAAAAGAAGACAAAAAAAAAAAATCATTAGGGGGCTGGAGAGATGGTTCAGAGGTACCAGAGCACTGACTGCTCTTGCAGAGGACCCAGGTTCGATTCCCAGCACCCACATGCAGGCTAAGAACTGTCTTTTTTTTTTTTTTTTTTTTTTTTGGTCTTTTCAAGACAGGGTCTCCCTGTAGCCCCAGCTGTCCTGGAACTCACTCTGTAGACCAGGCTGGCCTTGGACTCACAGAGATCCACCTGCCTCTGCCTCCCGAGTGCTAGGATTAAAGGCGTGCGCTACCACGACCAGCTCAGAACTGTCTTAAGCCTGCCATGGTGGTGTATGCCTTTAATCCTAGCACTCAGGAGGTAGAGGCAGGTGGATTTCTGTGAGTTCAAGGCCAGCCTGGTCTATATAGGGAACTCCAGGCCAGCTAGGACTGAAGGGAGATCCTGTCTCAAAAACAACAACAACACCACACACAAAAAAAATTATGGGGCTGGAGAGATGGCTCAGTGGTTAAGAGTACCTACTGCTCTTGCAGAGGACCTGGGTTTGATTCCCAATACCCACACGGCGGGTAAGAATCGTTTTTTTTGGGGGGGGTCTCTTCGAGACAGGGTCTCCCTGTAGCACCAGCTGTCCTGGAACTCACTTTGTAGACCAGGCTGGCCTTGAACTCACAAAGAATCTGCCTGCCTCTACCTCCCAAGTGCTAGGATTAAAGGCGTGCGCCACCACACCCGGCAAGAATCGTTTTTAAGCCAGGTATGGTGGTGCATGCCTTTGATCCTAGCACTCAGGAGGCAGAGGCATTAGATCTCTGTGAGTTCAGGGCCAGCCTGGTCTATGGGGTGAGTTCCACGACAGCTGGAGCTATAGGGAGACCCTGTCTCAAAAAAAAAAAATCATTAGGATGAATCTAGGGCAGGGTTTTTCAGCTTTGGCATCCTGGGCCAGATAATTCTTCCGGCTCTACACTATAGGATCTTTATCATGGCCTCTACCTACTAGATTCCAATAGCAACAGATTCCTCCCTAACCCCACCATGGCCCTTATATGTACACACAGTTGAAGCAACCAGCATTGCCAAATGTCCTCTGGAGAGAATGGGAGGACAGAAACCTCTCCTGGTTAAGAACCACTGAGATCCTTTGTAACATTAAAATAATACATTTTAAGTAAATCTGGAGGAGTGTTCAGCTTTGGATCACCTCCAGGTCAGTCAGACTTTCCCATTCTTTGCTCCTTTCTTTTGTTTGCTTATGCTTTGTCAAGGTTAATTGCTTATTTTGAAGTACAATATTATACTAAATTGAAGATGAAGACCATGTAGCTTTTTGTGGGGACGAGGCCTTACCGTGTAGCCCTGACTGCCTTCAGACTCACAGGGATCTACCTGTCTGCTTCCAGGGTGCTGGGATTAAAGGCCTCCACCACCATGTTCGGTACCATGTAGCAAATCTTTAAGCCAACATAGTGTTGAACTTGGTGTCTTAAAAATAATACCTTTTAACCTGCATGGTAGTGCACACCTTTAATCCTAGTACTTGGGAGGCAGACACAGGTGGATCTCTATGAGTTCAAGGCCAGGCTGGTCTATATAGTGAGTTCCAGGCCAGCTGGGGCTATAGGGAGACCCTGTCTCAAAAAGACCAAATAATAATAATAATATATTAATAATACCCTTTAGTACATATTTGCAGGAATTGAATTGAACCTAGAAATGGGGAGTTTCATTAGGCTGTTTGCTGGTTTGCTGGCAGTCCAAAGGTTAAGATGCCTGTTTATCAGGGAATCAGTAAATGTTTGGGGGAGGTTTAAACTTGAGTCATAACTAGTACCTGGCATTAGGCAAAGTGCTGAAGAAGGAACATTCTTTCTTCTTTTTTTTTTTAATTTAATTTAATTTTTTTTATGTGTAGGAATGTACTATCTGCATGTAGGTTTGTGCACCTGTGTCATGCAGTGCTGCAGAGGTCAGAAGAGGGTGTTGGATTCCCCTGGAACTGGAGTTAAAGACAGTTCTCAGCCACCGTGTGGGTGCTGGGGATCGAACCCGGGTCCTCTACAAGAACAGTCAGCACTCTTAACTGCTAGGCCATCTCTCCAGCCCATGACGTTCTTCTTTTTTTTTTTTTTGGTCTTTTCGAGACAGGGTCTCTCTGTAGCCCCAGCTGTCCTGGAACTCTGTAGACCAGGCTGGCCTTGAACTCACAAAGATCCACCTGCCTCTAACCTCCCAAGTGCTAGGATTAAAGGCATGTGTCACCATGCCCAGCCGACATTCTTTCTTCTTATCCTTATGCCCCCTTCAGTCATTCCTTAACCAGAGAACAGTGAAAAATGACAAAGGCCAGGCATCAGAATCATTAGATCTTCACATTCGGCCTTACTTAATAGTGTTGTGATTTGATTGAGTCACTTATCCTTTCTAATCCTATTTGGCCTGAGGATGTGGCCCAGTAGTAGAGTGCTGCCTAGCATGCTTAAGGCTCTGGGTTCATTCCTGAGCACCACAGAAACTAAACTAAACTAAACTAATTAATCAAATAAAATGAGCCAGTTATAACATCTACAAGGGCACAAACTCTGTATTAGACTGACTCTGATACACATGTATCCATGTGTATAAGTATGTATATAGTCAATTGTGTATATACATATATACATATATATGTGTATATATACTATATGCTATCTAATTTAATGTTTGTAAAAACTTTGAAGCAGGCATCCATTTTACAGAGGAAACTAAGGTTCAGAATAGCTACTAATTTTTCACATGATTATTATGTGGCTAAATGGCAGATCCAGGACCAGACTTCACAGATCCTAACACTGTTCTTTTGCCTCCTCACTGGCTGGATTTTCATTGCTTTAATTAATGGAATTTTTTTTTCTTTTACAGGGTCATGGAATGATAGTGGAAGCTTATCCAAAATGATTGTTTTGAGGAGGGGACCTGATCTCTGTGCAGCATTCACTCGCACTGGGCAATGCCATTTCAATGCACTACTAAGTGACACCTGTAGTTCCTCGCTCCTCTTAGGAAAACAACATTTGTGGCCTTCTGCTAAGTACTTTACAATCAAGCCTTGCCAGTGTTCTGAGCTTTTCAATAATAATCATAGCTTACATAGTTTAGGGGGGATTTCTAAGTTACAGACTATCACACGGATATGTATAAGCTGTTATTTTTTTTTAATCTCTTTTATTGTAAAGATTAATGAGTGGTTGCAGTTTGGAAAGAGGTTAGCAGAGGTTTGGAATCATCTTTGTAACATTTACAGGCTCTCCTTTTCCTATCTATATCATAGAGATTATTTTTCTCTAAAATATATACCAATGTGCCTCATTTAACTCATTATGGAAAAAAATAATAATCTAAGCATCACTGAAAATTGAAATGTTTAGAGACATAAATACCATGGTGGTTAACCTTAATAAAGTAGTGATATATTAGAGAACTGTGCCTTATCTTTATTAGTGGAGAAGTTGTTCTTTTGACTTAAAGGCAGATTTTGCCAGTAGTTACTCATTTGGAACTTCTATTTCAGTTAACTGTGAAATCACTAGGAACATAGGTAGCATCCTGCCTTGCTAGCACATTACCCCCTTGCTTGAGGGAAGCAAACAAATTGATTCCATTGAAATGTCAAAGCACATTTTATTTGGGCCTATTATAAGCCCTCATGTTTTTTGACAACTGTGGTGCACAAATCACATTTATATTGTTGCTTTGAAAAAGTAAAAACTTCAGTCTAGCATTGTGGCACATCTTTTTTTTTTTGGCACATGTCTTTAATTCCAGTACTTGGGAGGCAGAGGCCAGCCAGGTCTATATAGCAAGCTCCAGGCCAGCTGGAGCTACAGGGAGACCCTGTCTCAAAAAAACCAAAAAAATAAAAAAGCTTCACTTATGGCCATTTGTTTGAATGTTGCTCAAATGTAAGAAAGTTACTACCAGTTCAAGGACTTTAGGCAAGGTACTGACTGACAAGTTCTGAAAAGATGGTTGAGAGTCCCACCATCATTTTTTCTTGGTTTTGTTGTAAATTAAACAGTGTCCATGTGTGTGCATGGGGGGGGGTGTATAATTTGTATTTACCACACATGCAGGGAAGAAAGGCTTTGAAGATAATCAGCCTGATGAAAAGGTACAAGGATTTTCTCACAGAGATAAAGGACTTCTCTACATCCCAGGCAGTATCATAACCATGCCTCAAAAGCAGTTTAACTTTTTCAGTTTTTTAAATGTAATAGTTACCACATGAAAGTTAATTTTACTTTATCAGTTAGAAGCTTTTAAGTTTGGTAAAATGTCATTCATCAAAAGCAGTTTCTTGGGCTGGCTACATAGCTCAGTGGGTGAAGGTGCTAGGCACCAAGCCTGATGACCTGGGACCCATGAGGTCGAAGGAGAGAACCAGCTCCCATTAGTTGTTGTTTGTCCTCCACGTTCATGGCATGGATACACATGCACAAAAATATTTTTTTGAAAAAAGCAGTCCCAACCTAAAACTCATCAATACAAATAAAACAAGGCATTCTTACTGGTGTATCACATATAAAAAGTATAATAATTATTATTCCCCATGACCAGAGTAATAAATGAACGAAATTAACTTTACAGTAATTGGAACACAGATTAGATAGATAGATAGATAGATAGATAGATAGATAGATAGATAGATAGATAGATATAGATATATAGATAGCAGTGCTGTACAGCAACTATTTGTTTTAAAATATAAAGTAATTGTTCATATGTCTAAAAGCTATATGGCTTTGAGTTTTTGGGACCAAGTCTTACAATATAGCATGGGCTCTATCTCAGATCCCCTAACTCAGCCTCCCCAGTGATGGGATTATAGTTATGCACTAACCATGCCTGGAAAACTATGTGCTTTGACTATTTGGTTGTTAGATAACATTTTTGAGATAGTAAAGATATTTTCAGAATATATGTTACCAATACCAATACAATTATTTCATAATCCTCATTTTATAATTTAGATAGTAGAAATATTATAAAACCAGGAAAGAGATTGGAAACATGATCCAGAATTTAAATTACCAAATTAGTCCATGGTAACAGTCTAAAAGTTTACAAAGTAGGTAAATTTGATACCCTTACCATATCCGTTGGTCTATGAAGATACAACTTCTAAACAAATTCTTCAAAAGTCAAAAAGAAAAAACAAAACCAAAAAAGGCTAGGCGTGGTGGCACTGGTGAGATCAAGGCCAGCCTGGTCTACATAGTGAGTTCCAGGCCAGCTGGAGCTACAAGGAGACCTTGTCTCAAAAAACTCAAAACAAAAGTAAAAAGAGAAACAGTGTAACTTTCAGTTATGTGATTAATAGCAAGAACTCCACCACCATTCCTATGCTTATTTTCACTGCTGGGATGAAAAGTTTGCACCCATACTTTGATCTTTTTTTTTTTTTTTTTTTTTTTTTTTTTTTNTAAAACCATCTAGGATCCCTTTTCTGACCTCAGCAGGCACTATGAACATGTAGTGCACATACACATGCAGGCAAAACATTCACACAAATAGAATAAAAATAAAGCTTTTTTTTTTGTCTTTTCGAGACAGGGTCTTCCTGTAGCACCAGCTGTCCTGGAACTCACTCTGTAGACCAGGCTGGCCTTGAACGCACCTGCCTCTGCATCCAAAGGGCCAGGATTAAAGGCGTGCGCCACCACGCCCGGCTGCTTTGATCTTTTTTAGGTCAATATGTAGCCTGTGCAAGGCCTCACATGCATGATCCTCCTGCCTCCTTTTCCTGAGTGCTGAAATTAGAGGAGTGTGCTGTTTTACTCAGTATATTTTCTTTTGAATGTGAGTTTGGGGTACTGAATGTCATTATATTTACGTATGTAACATAAACCAACTCCAGGGCCAGCAAGATGGCTCAGCAGGTAAAGGCGTTGCTGCACAAGACTAGAGCAAGTTTGATCCCCAGAACCCACTTGTCTTTGTTTCATTTCTTGTTGCTGTGATAAAGTGAACTGACAAAATGTTTGTCTCACAATTCCAGGATATAGTTTGTCATTGTGGGAGGTTGAGTGGGCGGGAACTTGAAACATGCCGGACTCCAGCTCCAGGAGGTTCAGTTCCTGAAGTGGGTGGTCGCAAGGTGGCTAAGAAATTAATCAAATAAGACACAAGAATCTCTTTTTCCTGATCTGAGGAGCATCTGTCTTGCTGCTCCTATGCAAAGGACCTCTCTGGTTCTTCACTCTGCCCAATTCTTGACCTAAGGATCAGAGAGCATTTGCCTTCTCTGATCCTGTGCAGAGGGCCTTTTGGGTTTGCCACTCTGCCAATTTCTTTTTTTCTCTTTTCTTTTCTTCTCTGCTCCTCAGGTCCCAATGTTTATTTTTATATGCCCTAAAACTAATACAGGTTATGCAAGCCTAAGCTAATGATGAAAAAAATAACCCAACTTCCCCATAAATATTTTTCAGAAAATTCACACCTGAAATTATTCTTAACATCAAAACAGTAAAACAATCAATAATGGTACAATCATTTAGTTGAGATATCAAGAAAGTAAAGTAATAGTTAAGCAATTTAGCAGTTTTGCAGCAAAGCGAAGTTAATATTAACTTTTAACTATGAGGACTCCATTCTTTATGCCTTGTGGTTACATAGGTGCTAGACAGTGTAAAAAAGCAGAAACAATCAACCATACTACTTCCAAGGTCAAGGGCAGAGAGTAATGCTGCATGCATGCATGCTTATGCTGCTTGATCCCTCCCTGCACTCATAGTGATCTGAAGTCCAGAGAATGGTGTCACCCACAGTACGCACGCTTCAAGGAATGTCATCCAGATACTCTCACATTCTCAGAGGCCCTTCTGCCAGGTAATTGTAGATTTTGTCAGGTAGATAAAAGTAACCATCACATCACATGAAGGTGGAAGGAGAGAATTAACTCCCCAAACCTCTACTAGGTTCTCTATCCCATATTATATACATACAATAATACCAAGAGAACGAACTTCAAATTAAGTTAAATATATAAGGTAAAAAAACCTTCATACAATTTAAGAAAATAGCCAGGCGTGGTGGCACACCTTTAATCCTAGTATTTAAGAGGCAGAGGCAGGCAGATCTCTGAGTTCAAGGCCAGCCTGGTCTACATAGTAACTTCCAAGCTAACTGGGGCTACAGGGAGACCCTGTCTTAAAAATAATGCTGCTGGGTGGTGTGTTCTTGAAGGTTAGTGGTCAGTCGACATGGCGTGGACCAGATGAAAGAGGGGGTAGTAGAGTTCTTCCAGGGTAGCTCAGGACAATGGATGGCTCCCTGAGTGGGCAGGATTGCCATGAATTGCAGTGGCCTTAGCACCCAGCATGAATTAGGACTTAAATCCATTATTACTTTTTTTTTTTTTTTTGTATTTTTGAGGCAGGGTCTCCCTTTAGTCCCAGCTGTCCTGGAGCTCACTCTGTAGACCAGGCTGGCCTTGAACTCAGAGATCTGCCTGCCTCTACCTCCCAAGTGCTAGGATTAAAGACATGCGCCACCACGCCCAGCTTATTTATTATTTTTAATGTGTATGAGCGTACTGTCTGCATGTAGGTTGGTGCACCCATGTCGTGCAATGCTGCTGAGGTCAGAAGAGGGGGCCAGATTCCCCTGGAACTGGAGTTAAGTCTTCATGAGCAGAGCGTGATAGTAGAACTCATTCCAAGTGACCAACATCAGCCTACCTTGTGCTGCCAAGTAACTTACTGTGCAGTTTTCAGGATAAAGCCTTTGTTATGTTGTGCCTGTTGAGTATTTCCCAGATGTATCACCAACTATGAAAGATGTTCTGGAGTGATAACTATTTGGATCAAAAAGTCTATCACTCTACATGTGCATTGTTTCAGGAGGACAGGCAAAGTTCAAGTGCCCAGAACTCACTAAAATGTCAGCTTGTTTGGTTCAGGTACAAGAGCAACTGACATGTGACCATATTGTTATCAATAGTTTTCAGGTTTGCCAACATTAATGATGAAGATCCTGAGCTAATAGTGGCAAAGATTTTTTAAAGATATTTTCTATGTAGATAAATTGATTCTGTGGAATCAAAAGGCAGAACTGAATGCTGAGGCTGATAGGTCTATAATAGCCGTCTTTATATTTTTGCTGTGTTACTAAAGTGTCTGGTTTTGCATACCATTTTCATGGTGGTTATAAAATTGTATGAACATATAAAATAAAGTAATGCTACTACAAAAAGAAAAAATGATACTGCTATAAGCATAGGTTGAAGGGATACGGGAATTTAGTAGAGATGACATTTAAACTAATCATAAAAGATCTGGTGATGCCTTACATTCTGACCAGCAGAAATAAAGCACCTCTAGCTCGTTCTTCTCAAAGCGGTTTATTCAGGCACATTACAGCATTTTTACTTCCTCCTCTTCTTCTTTCCCCTCTTCCTTCTTCTTCTTCCCCCAAGAACAGAAAGTCTCCTCTATTTATCCCTCTCCCGCTCCACCTTCTCAGCCCAGTCTATTGGTATCATCTGGCCTGATCTTGCATCCAGGGTGCACCTGTGCAGCTCGAACGGTGGACGTGGCTTTACTTTGAGGTAGGAGGGAATCAGGTGTTGAGGGAATCAGGTGTTAGTCATAAGACTTGGCTAAAGTCCCGGGCACCATCTTGGGACTGTCGCCACACCCGCTCTCCACAATCTGGGGCTGGAGAGATGGCACTCAGTCCTTTAAGATTAATTTTTATTTATTTTGGGGGGGGTTTGAGACAAGGGTCTCCCTATAGCCCCAGCTGGCCTGGAACTCACTCTGTAGACCAGGTTGGCCTTGAACTCACAAAGATCTGCCTGCCTCTGCCTCCTGAGCGCTGGGATTAAAGGCATGTGCCACCACACCTGGCAATATTTATTTTTAATTATGTGTAAGTATGTGCGTATGTATGCCCTTGGAGGCCAAAAGTGTAGGATGCCCTGGAGCTGGAGTTCCAGGCAGTTGAAAGCTGCCTACTATAGGACATATGGCAGGTGCTGCGAATTACACTGCAAGAGCAATGTGCACTCTTTAACTGCTGAGCCATTTCTGTAGTTCAGGAACTTCTTTTTTATACATACATAGATGATGAGAATCCAGATTGATAAAGCCATTTAGGAAAAGAGCCTGACATCATCTTGTGGATCTGAATATGGCCCAAGGTCTATAACCCAGCACTTTTCCTCTCAGGAATCTTCTTGAGAAACTTTATCACAGTCCAGGAAACAGGCACCAGATTGTTCACATCAGTGTTGCCCTTCGTGGAAAGATACTGAAAATAAGTCATGATAATTGGTAGGAAAGCTTGAAGCATAAAACTGACTTCTGAGATGCATACAGACAAGTTTAAATTTAGTCTTAAAAAATGGTTTCTAAGCCAGGCATGGTGGCGCATGCCTTTAATCCCAGCACTTGGGAGGGAGCGGCAGGTGGATCACTGTGAGTTCAAGGCCAGCCTGGTCTACATAGTGAGTTCCAGGTCAACTGGGACTACAGGGAGACCCTGTCTCAAAAAGACCAGAAAAAGAAAAAAAAAGGTCTCTACAACAAGGAAAGATAAAATTTCCTTACAGGAAAATAACAAATAATACATGTAAATTCTTTGAGTCTAGCATCTCCCCCACCCCCTTAGCTATAGGTGAGATTCTGTGACTCCAAGGAACAGTGTGTGGGAAGTGAGGAAAGACAGCCTTAAGGTGGAGAGAGGAGAAACACTAGCTTAATCCAGTGGTGAAGATTAGCATCAGGTATTCATAATGAATTAACCATAGGAAAACATCAAGCAAATCAAAATTAAGGGAAATTCTATAAAGTACTTGATCAATACTCAAGTACTCAGTGGAAGAGTGCTTGCTTATTATGGCTGAGGCCCTGACCCCCAGCTTGGCAGGGAAAGGACACCCAGGAACAAGCCTGCACAGACAGGGTAAAATTGCGTTGGATTTGTAATGATTTCCTGGATAGGACACCGGAGCACAGGCAACATGAAAACGCCCATCAGATTTCTCTGCATCACAGAACACAATAGAGAATGAAAAGGCATCCTATGGAATGGGAGATCTTTGAAAATCATTCTTTAAGTGGTCCACATTCAGAATAAGGAATTCCTGGAGTTCAAAACCAAAGGAAAAACCCAGCTGAAAATGGGCAACACATTTTAGTAAACATTTCTCCCTAAACACACAAATGTCCAATAAATATTTAACATGTGTAATATCACCTAGATAATAGAAACATAAGTAAAAATGAAATAGCCTCATTTCCATTGAGATATTGGACAGAAAACTTGAGTTAGATGTTCTTTCCAATAACCAGTTGGGAATGGAGCCTTTCATTGGCCAGGTTTCTTACTTTAGAAAGCTTGCTTCATTTTCCCACATGTTAGCTTCTGACTTTCTAACAGTTCATATTCTTCCTGTGAGCTGTATAGATCATCTAAGTTAACCACTGAGTGTCTGCTATATGTCAGGCACTCTAGACACTGAGGCTATAACAACCAATAAAATGGATGAAAATTCCTGCCTTCTTGCTTCCATCTTGCCAGGGAAAAGAATACTAATTTTAGTTGGGCATGATGGCACATGCCTTTGATACTAGCACTCTGGAGGCAGAGGTAGGTGGATCTCAGTGAGTTCGAGGCCAGCCAAGGTTATAGTGAGACTCAGAGATCCACCTGCCTCTGCCTCCTAAGTGCTGAGATTAAAGTCATTGACCACCACGCCCTGCTTTAAAATATATTTTATGTGTTTGAGTGTATTGCCTGCATGTATGAGTACACCCATGTTGTGCAATGCCTGTGGAGGTCAGATGAAGGTGTGGGATCCCCTAGAACTAGAGTTATGGAGGGTTGTTAGTTGCCATGTGGGTGCTGGGAATTGAACCCCAGTACTCTGCAAGAGCAGCCAGTGCTCTTAACCCCTGAGCCATCTCTCCAGCCCCTATTTTTTAACAGAAAATGTTCCCATCCCATTTTATAAATATATTAGTATAATTTTAAAAGACTGCCTTATCAGGAATTTTTCATTGATCTTGTTTGATACTTTCTCAAAAGCCTGTCACCCTCTTCTGAAGTCCATGACTTCAGCCAGATGTCCTTGTGACCTTTATCTCATCCTAGCTTAACCCTGTCACTTTTTTTTTCCAGCATTTTGTTTATTTATTTTTGTTTGTCTGTGAATGTACTGTCTGCATGTAGGTTTGTGCACCTATGTTGTGCAATGCTGTGGAGGTCAGAAGAGAGTGTTGGATTCCCCTGGAACTGGAGTTAAAGATGGTTCTCAGCCGCCATGTGGGTGCTGGGGATCGAACCTGGATCCTCTGCAAGAGCAGTCGGAGCTCTTAACCGCTAGGCCATCTCTCCAGCCCAACCCTGTCACTTTTAAATAACAGTACTTGTTATTTTTCCTTCTTATGTCTTGTCAGTCAGGGGTACCCTTCCTTCCACTTTAATTTTTTTTTTAGGATAAAATTCTCTTAAATATGCCTCTTCATTCACATACATATGTATTTCTGAAATTTACATGCTATATTGATTTTTTTTTTGTATTTTTGAGTCAGGGTCTCCCTGTAGCCCCAGCTGGCCTGGAACTCACTTTGTAGACCAGGCTGGCCTTGAACTCACAGAGATCCCCCTGCCTCTGCCTCCCAAGTGCTGGGATTAAAGGCCTACACCACCATGCCTGGCTTTATTTAAGTTAAAGAAAGAATACTTTCCCTTTTCCTAGACCTTAAAAATAAAGGAACAATAAGCAAATAAATACTATAAAACATTGTATATGTTGGGGTTGGAGAGATGGCCTAGCGGTTAAGAGCACCGACTGCTCTTGCAGAGGACCCGATTCGATCCCCAGCACCCACATGGTGGCTGAGAACCATCTTTAACTCTAGTTCTAGGGGAATCTGACACCCTCTTCTGTCCGCGGCACTGCACACAGGTGCACAAACCTACATCCGGACAGTACATTCACACACATAAAAATAAATAAATAAATTGACCAATCTTAAAAAAAACATTGTTTATGTTGCAAAAGCAAGATACTTATATAAATATGTAGCTTCTTCAGAGAGAGTTTTATTTTCCAATGGCAAAATTTCAGTTTGATACTACATTGAATTATATTCAAAGGATAAGACTATGCAAAACATGATAAAAATTATATTTTTTAATTTTTTATTTTATGTGTACAAGTATATTGCCTGCATGTGTGTAAGTGCAGCAGTTTCATGTAGTGCCTGCAGAAGTCAGAAGAGGGCATCAGATCTCCTGGAACTGGAGTTAGAGATGGTTGTTAGCCACCATGTGGATGCTGGGACTGGAACCCCAGTCCTCTGCAAGAACAGCCAGTGCTCTTAACCACTGAGTCATCTGTCCAGTCCAAAATTATTTATATTCATTATGCAATAGTTCTNTTTTTTTGCCTTTTGGAGACAGGGTCACCCTGTAGCCCCAGCTGTCCTGGAACTCACTCTGTAGACCAGGCTGGCCTTGAACTCACAAAGATCCACCTGCCTTTGTCTCCTGAGTGCTAGGATTAAAGGCGTGCGCCACCACGCCCAGCGAGTGCTTAAATTTTTATTGTCTTCATAAAATTAAGTGCAAAGTTGGAAATTTATTGTTGTAAAATGTTTCCCAAAGTCTTATATTACTTTCTAAAATAGTATTTTTTATAGTCAGTAACACAAAATAGTCACATTTTTCCCCTTGTCTGCCAGAATAAATGTATTTTTATTTCCTACCTGTATAAGAGAGTACTGAAAAAGTTTCATTGTGACTTAATTTTCAGTCTTCTGCTTTAATAATTTTTTTGCTTTAACAATTCAACTATACAGTTATTTCTATGTCATGTATGTGTCACCCACTTCACAGGTTAGTAAATGACCTTGTTTTGTCATATTTTAAAAGCAGTTATATTAGCCAGAACTTTGTAAATAAATTACTTAAAGTTCCCCCCCACACACACACACAAAATAAAACCAAATTCAGTCCTTCATCTTCAACGTTTAGAAGATCAGACGTGCCTGTCAATTATTCATTCTTTCTTCATAACTATTAAAAAGAGATAACCAGAGAACAAATCATTAAGTAACTACAATAAAACCCTTTTATCCATTGCATCTATAACATGCACTGTTGGTTACTTAAGAACTGGCTGGCACAGTTTTCCTTGTAAGTCTTTTGGACTTTGATGCCTGCTGATTATTTTTGCAATAAGGCAGAGTTATATATTAGGTTACTGGAAGGCTTAACTACCTTTTCCATGATGTTCTTGCTTAGATATATTAGGGACTGTGGTGCTGCAAAAGGAATTGGCATGAGTGACAGAAACTAAGGTCTGCCTTTCCTGAGTGGAGAACTCTGGGAGGGAAGGTTCAGAGTATTGCCTGGGACTCACCTGAGTGCCAGCATACCAGGCATCTCCCTTGCTGGGAACATGAGTTTGTACGTGGTTCACCCGGAGTGTCTAAAAAAGCTCACCCTGCAGCTTGGGGCTGGGGACAAGACATTGTGCCCAACCTGGGTACACTGCTCTACCCTTTGGATATCAAGCCCAAAGTGGGAACTCATTTAAGGCAAGGGTTTGTTGGGCTCTCTTTTTATGTTTGTTTATTTGGAAAGGATCTCACTATGTAGTGCATGCTAGGTTCAAACTCTTAATCCTGCTGCCTTGGCCGCCTGAGACCTGGGATTGCAAGCAAGCACCGCCACATGGGCAAAGGCAAGGGGTTCTTAGGATCATTTTAAATGTGATACTGTGGAAAGAGATTTTTCAGAGTGAACTGAGTCTTAGTTTGTTGGTACTTTGCTGCTTCTCTGAGGCCCATCAAGGAACAGGCGCACTCTGGGCTGGGATAGGTCTGTGGACAGACCCAGCTTGTTAAGAATGTGGCCAGAACCAGACATGATGGTGAAGGCCTGTAATAGAAGCAAGGGCTGTCAACTAGAGTGAGTTTAAGACCAGCCTTAGTAACTTAGCAAGAACCTTTCTCAAATTAAAAAATAAAGAGCTAGGGGCAGTGGAATATAACTCAGTGGTAGCAAGGTTCTGGATTTGAACCCCAAAGTTGAAAAAAATATGTGTTCACCAGGTGGCCCTCATCACAGCCATCTCCACCCAACACTGCTCGCACTGCTCCAGAGAAAGCTGGCTCTCACCTGACATGTTCACTTCTTCCTTTGCTATGTTCTGAGATGTAGGCTTCATTTGTGGCCTAGGAAGAGGTGGAAAGGCCCAGTTGGATGGTCATTCCTATACTCAACCCACCCATGAAGAGGCTGGATCCATTTTGACATTCGCCATCTATCCTTCTCTTGGGCTGCAGAAATTCCTGGAACTTTGGGCTCAGCTACATGGTCCCCACTCTACCTTTTCCTTCTGTCTAACCTGATGCAGAATTTTAGATGGGGGTTACCAGGGACAGGACCATCATTAGGAACTCTAAAATCCCATTCTGAGGATGGTGGCTGGTCTGCTCCCATGAAAGCTGCATATTGTGAAAAGCACCCCCTCTCTCTGCTCCTAGTTGAGCCCATCTCCACTGAGGAGGGCTCTGGTGAGTTGCTTCAAATCAAGCAACTCACCAGAGAGATGGCAGAGTTGGAGGGCTGAGTGCCACAGAAGCGTTTGTGCAAGGCTTCTAGTACCTGAAAGAGAGGCAAATGCCCTGGTTATGCCTACCGCATCTCCGCCTCTAAGACTGCTAGCAGTGTGCATGCTAGCTGGCAGACTCACCTTCTTGTCTGTGAGGAAACCAAACACTAAGATGAAGACACCCTGGGAAGAGTGACAGAGAAATTAGCTACGGTCAGAGAAGCAGCCCCTCTCCACCTCTCCTCGTCCTGGAGTCCCAGACCTTTTGTCTAACTCATAACCTGAAGTATTCTGCATGTGTTTCTATGCACATTGGCACCACTTGGTGTATAAGATCCATTTCAGGTGTTTTGTTTTTTTTTTTTATGTGTATGAATGCACTGTCTGCATGTAGGTTGGTGCACCTGTGTCGTGCAGTGCTCCAGAGGTGAGAAGAGGGTGTTGGATTCCCCTGGAACTGGAGTTAAAGATGGTTCTCAGCTGCCATGTGGGTGCTGGGAATTGAACCTGGGTCCTCTGTAAGAGCAGTTGGTGCTCTTAACCACTGAGCCAACTCTCCAGCCCCTCAGGTGCTTTTAAAAAAAATTACATTTATTGCACATGTACACAGGCCACAGTGCACACGTGGAGCCAAGTTGTGAGAGTCAGTTCTCGCCTTCCACCATGTAGGTCCCAGGATGGAACTCAGATTGTCAGGCTTGGCAGCAGCATTTACCTGCTGAGCCCTCCGGTGTCTTTCTTATTATTGTTACAAAGTGGATGTGAAAAGATTGTGGACTGACATTTCCTTTCTGACAAAATCCCATATAGTTTTACAGATAAGAAAATCAAAGCTCAGAGAGGTTGTGTAATTTATCCAGTTATCCAGGGAGGCAGTGGAGGAACTGAGATCTGTACTCAATCCTTCTAAAACTCCTGAATCTGGTGACTGGTGGTGAGTTAAGCCATCTAAAAAGCCAACCAGCACAGCCGCCCCCAGCCCCTGCCACCTACCTGGAGGCTGTTGAGAATGGTGAAGATGTAGTGCGGGACCATGGAGACTTGGTCTAACAGGGTGGCTATGCCTAGTCCCCAGGTGAGGCCAAAGATGGGTGTGAGAATAAGAAGAGCTTTGAGCACCCCCAAAAGAGCTTGGTGCTTCTCCACTGGGGGCCCCTCTGAGAGCGAAGGTCTCAGCAACTTCAGCACAGCGATGACAAGTACCAGCCCGTTCACACAGACGATGACCAGCACTGGCTCACTGAACGTGTGCAGCATGACTCCATTACCATTCAACAGGCATTTCCCCTCCCACAGGTACTTCCCTTGGGGCAGGTAAAGGCCCAGGGTGACACCTGCAAATCCCAATGGACACAGGTAGCCCAGGATCACCATCAGTGAGAGAACTAAGTGCTTAGACAGGTGATGGAAGACAAAAAGCAGCTGGTGAGCCAATACCAGGGCCTGTGCCAACATCCAGAAAAAAGTGGCCAGGAAGAAAAAGTGGCACAGAAAGGCAGTGACCAGGCAGACTGGGTTTTGGTACCCTGAAGGAAGGAATGGGGCTCCCAGGAAGCACGTGTCTGCAGCCAGCAAGCAAATCGCCATGTTAAACAGGGCAGCATGGCGGAAAAAGGCGACTTTGTTCCGTACCACTACTCTCCATACCAGCCTGTACACACCCAGGCACAGGAGCAATGCCAAGATGGACGCTCCCAGGCCCACGTTCCCCAGCAGGTCCAGGACAGGACTTTCTGGGACAGTGTGTTGGGACATGAGGATGGAGAAGGCAGTGAGATGCTGACAGATGCACTGAGTGGCAGCTCCAGCTGCCTGTGCCTGGCACCCTTCATTGGACCAACCTCCCTGGCCCTTGAAGAGGTTGTGATTCCAGAAGACACAGTACAGGGTTTCATTCATGTCCTCAAAGTCTATGATAACTTCTGCCTGGGTGAAGGCCTGGCCATCTGCTGTGATGGAGATGACAAGTACCAAACCAGGAGTGGTATATGGGGCATTCCCTAGCCCTTGCATATAGTTCGAGGGCAGGAGATGGTCCAGGTTTTGCAATACTAGGCTAGTAATAGTGATGTTGGTTCCATTATGGACCAATGGAGCCAGTGAGTGCCAGGGGATCTGTGCCTTCAGGAGGGCCCTGGTGGAAAAGGACATACTGTAGCTAGGAGGAGACGAGTGTCTGAAGAGCTGGCTCTGCAGCAGCACATTAGGTGAGGTGAAGGAGAGAGGGTGCTGCCATGGGCTCAAGCTGCATACCAAGGTCTCCACAGCCCACAGGAACTCTGAGCCCATAGAGGGCTTCTGGTCCTGGGCCAGGGTCCACAGTGAGCTGATGTTCACATCCAGAATGTTGTCTGTGGTTTCCAGGATATCCTACAGTGCCCAGCAGAAAGAGAAATGTGATTCGAAAGAGCCTACAGGGATACTAGGAGCCAAAGACCTCCTCCCCCCCTTCCTAATCTAAGACAAAACCCAGGGCTGCAGAGAAAAGGGGAGAAAGCCCTGTGAGTCTTTCCAGATGGCAAGAATAGAGTGCTGCCCAGTCAGCCATCTGGGGTATCTCAGGTATGTGGTTTCCCGATCCATACCCAGACACTCTGATAAGTCTTCTTCCCTTTCCATCACTTGGGACCTCCCAGGTCCTAAGAGGGCCCTTTTCCAATTCTTTAACCCTTCCAGTTCTTCCGCACTAAGAACAGTGGCCAGTGACAGGGTGGACCATATTCTGAAGTCGAGAGTTACTCAAGGTCTATGCAGCCATATTTACAGTGTAGTCACAGACAGTATGGGTATGTGGTATCATTCTTTTATTTATTTTTGAGACAGGGACTCGCTATGTAGCTCTGGCTAGGCTGGAACCCGCTATGTCCATATATAAACAAGGCTGGCTTCAAACTCTCAATGATCCACCTGCCTCTACTTCCTGAGTGCTGGAATTGAAGGCATGCATTATCATGCCCCACTCTATTGTTATTCTTGACTCAGGTAGGTACTCAAGTGTGTTTGAGTGTTTCCATATGAACATCGAGTGTGTGTGTGTGTGTGTGTGTGTGTGTGTGTGTGTGTGTGTGTGATACTGGCATGTCTCTGTACTCATGCCTCCTTCCTGTCTTCAGCCTCCCACGTTTCAGGCATCAGGCTTTCTTCACATTTCATGGCTCTAGAGACTAAGCAGAGAGGGTCCAAGTGCAGACACCTGGACTCTCAAAAGGTCCCTGTTGGGCCCGTATGACGGCAGAAGAGCCAAGTGTCCATGATGGGGAGCTTACACTAGCTGCACAGTTGGCTACCAGTGTGCTTCAGAGATCTTACCTTAAGGGCCCTGTCTGTGAGCTTGGTTCTTGTCTCAACCACCACCTTAGCCAGTAAGGTGACAATATTCAGCAGTTCCCGTAAGTCAGAGGGGGTGCTGACTAGCTTCACCTGCCCTGGAAGCTGACTCAGGATCAGCGGCATCTCCTCCTCAGGCTGCCCCTGGCCTACCAGCAGCAGCTGACGGACAAAATGGTGGGAAAGTGGTAGTGGGAAGACCCTCACAGCAAGGGGTCTCCTCCTCCTCTTCCTGCCCAGCTCCTTGCCCCTCTGCTGCATCCCCTCAGGAAGCAGGAAGCAGAGCAAGAACTGGTGTCAATGATGGAGATAAACCCCCCTGATGGGACTGTTGTTAGGAACAAGCATCCCACCCCATGGTCCCTGGAGGACCCACTCCTCCTTCCTAAATCTGCTAAGGCTCCAGGTGTGAGAGGCTAGATAACAGGTAGTTCGGTCCCAGGAAAGGATCCTAAGTCTGCGTTCTGAGGAAGGAAGGAGGGGAAAGGGAGGGAGTTAAACAGGCAGGTGCGGGCTGTCTGGGAGCATGGGGTAGCAGCTTTACCTTGGCTTCCTCACACAAGGTTAGGATGCTGGCCTCTGTGCAGTCATTCTGGATGGGCCCCCAGACCCCATCAGACCCACAGGGCCTATTTATCACACCCCTCTTATTCATAAGACATGGGGCCTGAGCCACATGGCCAGCTTTGGTGACATTCCAGGCAACCACTGAGAAGTCTTCAGGGCAGGTGGTATCTCCATCTGAAGGATGATCAGAGAGGACTCAGCAACCACAATCCAGCCAGAGCCTTTGTTTGGGTGGAAATATGTGCAGGTCTTGGACCTGGCTCAGTGGCCCAGGGCAGAGGAACAGAAAGGAGAAGGCCCCATGCTTCAAGAGAGCCACTGAGAGGTCAGCCCATGGGACCCCAAGCCCCACATACTCTGGATGATGGTGATGGGGACAGGAACCATCAGAGGCTTCACGTTCTGGCTCTGAAGGACACAAGTATATGTGGTGTTGGCCGCTGGGCAGTGCTGAACGGCCAGCACAAGACATTGAGAGTCTGATGTCTTGTGCAAGGAAGCTAAGGATGGAGGAGACAAGAAAAGTGAAATCACTGGCCAGAGCAGGCGAGAGCTGAGCGGGCCCACACTTGCCAATTCAGTGTCGAGTTAGAATGAAACACTGGGGAAGAGCTGACTGGTATGTCAGTATCCAACTGTTAAGTACTTGGTTTTTGCTGAGGGCATCTTGGGGGATTTTTAGCCCTGGAACTCAGTTTCCAAAGTTTCCTTATTAAAAAAAAAATTCAGCCGGGCATGGTGGTGCACGCCTTTAATCCTAGCACTTGGGAGGCAGAGGCAGGTGGATCTTTGTGAGTTCAAAGCCAGCCTGGTCTACAGAGTGTGCTCCAGGCTAGCTGGGACTTAAAAGGAGACCCTGTCTCGAAAAGACCAAAAAAAAAAAAAAAAAAATTCACTCTTGCTATTAGAGTGACATTGATTTTGTTATTGTTGTTGTTGTTGTTTTCTTTTTTTTTGTATTTTTGAGACAGGGTCTCCCTTTAGTCCCAGCTGGCCTGTAGACCAGGCTGGCCTTGAACTCACAGAGATCTGCCTGCTTCTGCCTCCCAAGTGCTGGGATTAAAGGCGTGCGCCACCACACCCAGCACTAAAGATGGTTCTTAGCTGCCATGTGGGTGCTGGAAATTGAACCCTGGTCCTCTTCAAGAATAGTCAGTGCTCTTAACCACTGAGCCATCTCTCCAGCCCCCAGACATTGACTTTATATTTTATTTTTAATTACATAGATACGTGTGTGTATGTATGTATGAATATGTGCACATGAATGTAGATTCCCACAGAGTTCAGAAGAGGGAGTCAGATCACCTGGAGCCAGAGTTATAGATGGTTGTGAACCGCCAATGGGTGCTGGGAACCAAACTCAGGTCCTCTGGAAGAGCAACAAGTGCTCTTAACCACTGAACCATATTTCCAGCTGCCAGTTTCCTCATTTTTTTTAAAGGGAATTATCAAACTAACCTCATGGAATTTATTGCAAGAGTTAAGGAGTATGTGGATGAAAGAATTTTGCAAAAAGTCGTCTACATGTACAGTTGTAGTCTTCAACTGATCTGGGATGACTCTCATGGGGTGAAAATAATGCAGCACTTAGACACCCAGCTCCCAGCCTGAACTGTGCCTGTGCTGCTGGAGAGCGGGTCAGCTGCCTAGGGGAGACCAGCCGTGTTTGTTGCCTCTGACTACCTCCTACCTTGACTGTCCTCACTGGGACTCCAGGCAGCAGTGTAGGACAGGCTTGTGCTGGGGAAGCAGCAGCTCAGCTGGAAGCCACGGGAGGTGGCACAGGAGATGGACAGCTGGTCTGGAAGTAGAGTCACTTCTTTCTTTTCCAAAGGCACCTCCACCTCCTGGTACAGCTTCCACCTGAATCCCTGGGCCTCGAAAATGCTCACGTACTTACCTGCAGATACATACCCTCTTGCACCTGGAGGCCCTCAGGCCTGCCTGCATGCCAGGTCTCCACTGCTTTTCAAGCCACAGCCCAAGTGTGTCTGCTTGCTCCTTTCCTCTGCTCACCATCTAGAGCTTACCCCCAGCCACGAAAGTCCCAGGACAGCCCTTTCAGAAGACACTCTCTGCCCCAAGAAGGAGGAAGAGATCAGAAGAGGGGGCTCCTGGGCTCCCCATTGTCACCTGTGTGCATGAATGCCATGGCGAGCCTCGTTCCCTATGGTGTGTGCCCTTCCTGTGCTAGCCCATCAGGGAGAATCTAGACAAACACGAGGCTTTTCTCAGTGAAACTGAGACCATATTTCTGCACCTCCCATATTTCTGCACCTCCCATATTATCAATGTCTTCTAACAGAAATATTTTAATGAAAAACACTAATATAATCATAAGACTGACATTTTTGCACTTGTGTGTGTATGTGATGTGGAGGTGAAGCAAGAGTGCACATGTTCATGTGTGCTTGCAGGTGGGTACATGCCATGGCTCAGGTGGAGGAGAGAGGACAATCTCAGGTATCTACCCTAATGTTCCACCTCCTTTGAGGCAGGGTCTCTTTGTTAGTTGATACAAGGCATCATGTATCCACCAAAAATGTCACTGCATAGTAGAGGATATCCTTGACCCATACCTGATGCATGCAGTGCTAGGGGTTGAACCCACGGCCTAATGCTAGAAAGCAATTACCAACTGAGCTACATCTCCGGCCTATGCAGTCTCTTTAATATATAAGGGAAAACAGGCTTTTCTCCATTCAAGCTCTGTAGTACCTCCACATCACCAGATATCACTGTCTATTCCTGAGAAGGAGGCAAGTGGCATCAACATTTAATCATCCTTTTTGACATACTTATATATTAAGACAATTGTTGAGTTTTTGTGAAGCTATGAAAGAGTCCCAGACCACAGTAGAAATAAGTGGGTGTCTAAATTTTTTTTTCTGCTGAGTGTGGTGGCATAGACCTTTAATCCTAACAGGAGGCAAAGGCAGGCAAATCTCTGTGAGATCAAGGCCAGGCCCGGACAGCTGGGGCTACAGGAAAACCCTGTCTCAAACAGACTGAAAACAAACAAACATACAAACAAGCAAGCAAACGTTTTTTTTTTTTCACACTATGATGGGTCTCTTAGACTTTGCTTCTTCTCAACAAATGGAGGGATAGAAAGGGTAAAGAAGAGGTGAGTGAAAATAAAGGAAGGGAGCAGGAGGAGGAGGAATAAGGGAGCAGGTGGAAGGAAACAGGAAAAAGGAGAAGAGAAAGAAAAAAAAAACCAACCCAGTTCCACACAGTAACTCATACCTGTAATCCCAGTACTCAGATGCTGAGTGGAAAGGATTGCTGTGAATGTGAGGCCACCCTATGCTACAGAGTAAGTCTGATGCCCCTGTCTCAAAAAAACTTGTGGGAGGGGAAGGTAGGGGAAAGAGAGAGAGAGAGAGAGAGAGAGAGAGAGAGAGAGAGAGAATGCTGTTTAGGACTACCTGTCCAGTGGTAGGATATGTTAGCGATGCTAAGGCTAGCCTGGGTCTGACTGTAGGTCTGGGACACTTTTGTTCCAGGACGTAGGAAGATGAGTTTGTGTTTGGGGCGCTTCAAGAACCATGTTAGGTTGGTGGCCTCCTGGCTCATGAGGAGAGTGAGTTTCAGCGTGTCGCCAGGCATCTGCCCCTGGGAGCCCATAGTCAGGTTTGCAGGGACTGTAGGGAGGTAAAAGACAGGGGCTGGAGAAGGGTTGTTGGCAAGGCTTGAGGCAAGTTGGCAGCTAAGCAATTTCTCCTGCACCTGGAGAGTCCCTCAGGCCTGCCTACATGCCTGTCTCTCCAGAGCCCTCCCTGTCTAACTTCCTTCTCATCCCTGCAGGGGTGTTTGAGTGCAGCTGCTTCAGCCTAGCCAACCCACCAAAGAAAACTAAAGAGGGAGCCAGGCGTGGTGGCACAGGCCTTTAATCCTAGCACTTGGGAGACAGAGGCAGGCGGATCTTTGTGAGTTCAAGGCCAGCCTGGTCTACAGAGTGAGTTCCAGGACAGCTGGGGCTACAGGGAGACCCTGTCTCGAAAAGACCAAAAAAACAAAAAAAAAAAAAAAAAAAAAAAAGAAAACTAACGAGGGAAACTCTTGGCTCATGATTTCCCCTCCCCAGGTCCTTGGGGTGCTAGCGTTACTCCAAGCCTGGTCCTCCCCTTGTCTATATCTCCAGGGCCCCATTCGTCAGTCCCACTATTCGAGTCCCGATCTCAGGTACGGTGACTTGCTGTGACAGCTGAATTTTTTTGCCCAGAGGAACAGCTGGGCTTGGACCAGCTGACAGAAATATAGGTTCAGAGACAACAAAACCAAAACCCAGAAAGTGCCTCTTTTCAGTTGAGGATACCAGTTTCCAAGTTCCCAATGCTACTCACCAGGTGGCAGCAACTGGCAATAGCTGGGGACCCAATCATGGAAGATGCGACAGCCGCAAGAATCAGTGTGGTTATCGCAGGAAGTGTGGTTACAGCAGGAAGGGTAATGGGAGCAGAGGGTGGAGTTCCACCTGTAGCCCACATGGCAAGTACAGTAGCTCCACCCCTCGTGGTTCACACGACAGTCTGCAACAGAAAGTAGGCAGGCTGAGAAAACTAGGCTTTGGGGCCAGCAAAATTTGATGCCTGAGAAGCCTCAGGCCTGGCTGACATCAATCCCTAAGTACCAGGAGGTCATACTACCCACCCAGTGAGACTTCCTTGGCAACCAGGACTTAAAGCAGCCGAGGCCAAGCTGGGCAAAGGTATCCCGTTGGTATGGTAAAGTCCCTCATAGTATGTCTGCCTCCTGGACCCTCTACCCAGGTTAGAATTAGAATATGAGCTAGAAGGAAGGGGGACATCTGGTAGAGGGGCAAGGAAGATGGGCTGGGGAGAAAGAATTCAGCAGCCCTCAGTAAATACGGAGAGCTCGCTGCATCTCAGGCAAGCTGGCTGGAGAGGTGGAGAGCTGCGTACCATTAAGTCTGAGCCTCTTTCCCATGCAACTGTTACCTGTTGTGAGGCTAAGACCAATAAGTTTTCTTGGGAGAAAGGAAGTAGAGGCAGCAGGAAGAGTAAGGTTTCTGGAAACTGCCTGTGGCCAGGTCCTACTTGAAAATTCCAGATGTATGTAGCCGGAGACCAGGATGGATTCTATAGAAGCAGAGGGGACAGCCAGCGGAGAGGCCATGAGGACATAAGCTAGTCCCCCTTTGCCTTGTACACTCAGTCAGCTAGCCGTTTCTAGGCATGTGGAACAGCTGTCACCTCCTGCAGCCTGTCTAGGTACACATAGGACACAGGCCAGCAACAACTCCCACTAAATTCCATGTCATCCTCCCAGCAGCCCCAATGCACAGAGGAGGCTCCCAGAGATGCATGTGTTTCTCCAGGCTAGAGAACTGGGGTAGAACCTGTCTGACCCACCCAGAGCCTACCCTTTCGCTGCCTGCCTCACTATACCCTATCTTCCATCTCCCCTGCCCTGTCTCCATCTCCACCCTGCCCATACACTTACCCCCTGCTCCATTTTCTTGGTTCAGTTGCTGCCCAGATTCCTCTCCAGCCTGATTGAGTTCCTGGAACAGATTGTGCAGAGGAGAGACCTCTGAGGGGAGACCTCTGAGGCCAGTCCCAAATGCCTTCTGAGGGAACCTCAGGGCTGGCCTGGGCACTCTGGCATGACTTGGTCTCTTGGAAGGTCTTCTTTAGACCAGAAATCAAGTGTTCCTATCCGGAGCGAGGGAAGGCTTTCAGAAGACAGGACGAGGACATGATTCCAGGGACTCTGCCGGGGCTGGCATTCCCCCAGGAAGCCAGGAACCAGGCACACCCTGGGAGTCAACATACTTTGTTTAGCTCCTTCCTGAATTTACCTGTCCCTGGGGCTCTCAGCTAACCGACATAGCTGGCTCCAGAGCTCCAGCAGGGAGGCTGGGCAGATTTGGTTGAGCCCCGAGGCTTGGGGACTTTATTCCTTCCAAAGGATTTGATATGAGGGGGCAGGATCTCTCTCCAGTCTCGGGTTTCTGTATATTAACCACTCCTTCCTCTCTTCCATGTGCATTATCTAAGGCCAGGTGGTAGGGCTGCAGATGGTCTCAGCAGCTGATAGATGGTCTAGCAGACACCTTCTCTCCAGTCAAGCCCAAAGAAAAAGCAATTTCTTCCTCCTAAACCATGGCATATCAGTTATAGAGAAATCCGACTTTGGGAACCAGTCCTCAAGTGAGCCTCAATGAGCTCATACAGACTCAACAGACACTCCCTTGCCCTTCAAGTTCAGCTTCAGTTTGATAAGGCCATACATTCAGCATTAGCTGAGAGGGTCAGGAACAGAGTGCATTTCATGGGATCCCTAAATACAGACAGATTCTTCAATAATATAAGGACTTTTTTATTGAGAGATGTTGAATTCAGAGAGGTGACAGAGTTTGTTAAAGTGGATAAAGTGAAAACTGCAGTCTGTCCTGGTAAAAATAGTAGTTCCAATAATATGGAACGAATAAAGAAAAATGGATTCTTTCTGTTATTATTCATTGCTTTTTGAAGAGATCTACATAGAAGAGGCTAAAAATTTTATTCTAACATTACAAAAAGACAATACTATGCTATATTATCTGAGAATTCCAGGAGAAAACAGCTTTGAACTTTGATTCTCTTACATTACCTTTTGATTCATTTTTGTTTTATGTGTATGAGTGTTTTGCACGTGTGTAAGTGCACCCATGTTGTGCAATGCCTTTGGGAGGCTAGAAGAGAGGTGTTGGATCTGGAACTAGCCGCCATGTGAGTGCTGGGAACTGAATCCAGGTCCTTTGGAAGAGCGGCTGACCCGTCTTTCTAGCCCCCATAATATAACTCTTAAAATAACAAATCAAAAGCAGTTGCCTCCCTAAGAATATTCTTCAATAAATTCATCTTGTTAATTAATTAGATAGTAGTGCACATTTGCAATCCCAGAACTCAGGAAGCTGAAGCAGGAGGACTCTATCTAGTGAATTCAGGGTCAACCTGGGCTGCACAGTATGTTTCAGGCCAGCCGAGGCTACTGAGAGCACCCATATCTCAAAAAGCCAACAACAGGGGCTGCAGAGATACCTCAGCAATTAAGAACACCTGCTACACTGGCTGTGGTGACACACGCCTTTAGTCCCAGCACTCAGGAGGCAGAGGCAGGCGGATCTCTGTGAGTTCAAGGCCAGCCTGGTCTACATAGCAAGTTCCAGGCCAGCTGGGCTACAAAGAAACCCTGTCTCAAAAAGACCAAAACCAAAACAAAACCCAATGACAACAGCAGCCAGATCCCAAAATTAAGTAAGTAAATGAAAGCAGGAGGGTGCCAAGCATGGGGTTCATGCTGTGACCTCCGAGCCTGAGACGCTGAGGCAGAAGATCACTTAAGCTCCGGAGTTCAAGGCTAGCCTGGGCAACAGAGCATCTCCATTTCATTAAATAAAAACAAAAAAGTGCCATGTGTAGTGGCGCATGCCTTTAATCCCAGCACTTGGGAGGCAGAGGCAGGTGGATCTCTGTGAGTTCAAGGCCAGCCTGGTCTACAGAGTGAGGTCCAGGCCATCTGGGGCTACAGGGAGACCCTGTCTCAAAAATACAAAAACAAACAAACAAAAACCCAAATAAGTAAATAAAATCAAGTAGATATTATCTATACATTATATAGAGAGATTAGATAGATTTATATATTGACAAAGATGAAGAGTTAGAGATAGCAACAGATATGGATTTAGATTTGGAGATAGTGATATATTTAGAGATTTATAAACATTGATTTAAAAAAATACAAATCTGGGCTCTGCTGCTTTTCCTCAGGTGCTCTCTGTCCTCTACACCAATAGCTTCCAAATCTAGACAGTTTTTATTTTCATTTCATTTTAAATTGTCAGCATGAGCAAAAGAGTCTTTATCCAAAGTATAGCAGGTGCCATGGGCTCCATAGGTAGTCCGCTAAAAAAATGGAAGTGTCCCCTCCCCCAGCCCAGGAAGACTGGATGCTTGGGCGGTCTCTTTCCTTCAGCCCATTCCCTCCAGCTGTCCTTTCATCCCATACCTTGTGGTCTCTCACAACTCTTAGGTGGTTTCTATTGTGGCCTCTGTAAATCTTCCCAGGGCCCTCACCCCTTTACTTACTAGTTGGGCTGTGGCAGCAACTGGTAACCCGAGCAAGGGAAGAGTCATGGCCAGGAGCAGCTGTGGGACAGCCGGAGAGGCCATGGCTTGATGGAGCAATCCCTGAGAGCCTGCCACCTACTGCATGATGCAAATCCTCCCCCCCCCCAGCTGGCAGGGCAGGGCACAGATGGCAGGGAAGAATGGAGGGAGCCAGGGTTGAATATACAGAGGAAGTGCCACAGCCCATGACTCAGTCAAATGTGCTTCCAGGTCATCGGGGTCCAGGTCACCAGGGCACCTGGACCCTAGTGGATTCTGTGAGAGTAGTGTGTCTGTATTCCCCTAAGCTCTAGACTGAGGACTCAGAGAACAAGAGAGGACACAGGGGTCTCAGTTCTTAATCAGTAATGGGTCAAAGTCATGTTCCCTCTGTTCTAGGAAGCCTGGATTATTTTAGAATTCTTCCAGGGTGCTGGATCATTGATCAAAGACCCAAGATTATAAAAGAAAATAAAAGGGGACAGGTAAGATAGCTCAGAAGGTAAGGGTGCTGGCCACCAACCCTGATGACCTGCCTGAGTCTCTGAAACCTACATGGTAGAAGGAAAGAACCAATTCCTGTTCTATTGAAGACCCTGCTTTAGTCCTCTGTGCTGCTATAATAAATGCCTTGGGCTGGTAATTTGTAACAAATAAAATTTGACACACCAATCTGAGGGATGGAAGTCCAAGATCAAGGAGTTGCATTTTTTTTTAATTTTATTTATTATTTATTTATTTATGTGTATGAATGTACTGTCTGCATGTAGGTTTGTGCACCTGTGTCGTGCAATGCCGTGGAGGTCAGAAGAGGGTGTCGGATTCCCCTGGAACTGGAGTTCTCCTGGAATTGGAATTACAGACAGCTCTCAGCCGCCATGTGGGTGCTGGGGATCGAACCCCGGTCCTCTGCAAGAGCAGTCAGTGTTCTTAACTGCAAGGCCATCTCTCCAGCCCCAAGGGGTTGCATTTTGTCTTGACCTCACAGAGAGCTGTACCGTGGCAGGGACATGGTGTAATGAGAGGACACTCTGAGGGGACAGAGGACCAAGATGTTTTATTTTCTTTATTTTTTTGAGATGGTCTTGGTGTAAGCTTGGCTGGCCTGGAACTCACTATGTAGACCAGGCTGGCCTTAAACACATAGAGATCCACCTGCCTCTGTCTCCTGAGTACTTGCCACCACACTAGGCGAGACCCTGGGGGTCTTTTGGTTTTGTTTTGTTTTGTTTGTTTGTTTTTTGTCTTTTCCAGAAACAGTGTCTCCCTGTCGCTCTGGCTGTCCTGGAACTCTGTCGCTCTCCTTGTCACTCTCTGTTCCCGGCCGGCAGGAAAAAGGAGAGGACACACTCTTGTTCTTCCAGACACAGTTTATTTAGGCAACTCATACACCAACTCTCTCTCCCTTCCAGTGTCCCCTACTAATATACCCTTCTCTCAACCCCACCTCCTGCTAGCGTGCTAGCGCCATGGCAGTCTCTCATTGGTCTGTAAGCAGTATGCGCAATATACGGAAGTCAGCGGACATGCTAATGAGGGCTCAGGTTTGGCGTTCTCTTATTGGCTGGGGAATGAGCTGGGCAGTCAGGCAACAGCAGGTGATAGTCATAAGACCTGGCCAGGGTCCAATGCGCCATTTTGGCCAACACCCGCTCTCCACATCTCCCCCTTTCTTTTATAATATGGCAGAGAGAATGCCTGTCTTAGGTTGCCCCTGTAGAGGTATTCCTTACCCGTCATGGGGTTAAACAAACAGCATAGGTTTGTTCCCTGTCTTAGGTTGGTAATACATGCAGCGGGTCTTACCCGTCTTTGACTACTTCTCTAGCATGCCAAGCCAAACGAGGTGAACTGCCCAGTTCAATAGCGGCAAGAGCCTGCACGAAGAACGCTCTTTCTCTGCGCTGATTGTTCCACATGCGCATCAGACACCACAGACACAATGACCCGCGCAGGATTATACTGCAACCCAAACCCACTGTTCCAGCCCACTGCTGTAGGTGAGACACCGCCTTCGACATCCAGGAGATAAAACCCTCAGACATGGACAAGTGTACTCGTGTAGAGTTGATGTGCATGATGGATGAGCATTCTAACCCTTTTGACAATTGGATGCTGTGTGGGATCAACGGCAGCTGCACAGACTTAACACTCATGAACATGTTGACAGGTGGAGCATGGGGTAATGATTTAATGATGCTGGAATGCTACCACCTTTCCTCTAGCAGTGGTATTTCGTGGCAATCGCAGCATCAGCTGCCGCGGCTACAACTGCGGCAGTTTTTCCTGACGTCAACTGCCATACATGTAATGGAAGGAGACCCCTGGGATTAATCCCAAGGGACTGTTGCGGCAGAAGTGGGGCACATTGATGACAATTTTTTACAATATCGCAAGCATCGGCTCGAGAGATGTGAAATCGGGAGGCAAGCATTTTAGAATTAACATGAAAGCGGGAGTGAAAGGTGTGTGCAAGTTCCTGAGGAGAGAAAACACATCAGAGCTCTGGATGCCTTATCAACTGAATCATTACCTTCAGCTAGCGGGCTGGGCAGTCCGGTGTGAGCCCAAATATGCTGAACAAAGAATGGGTGGTCTCTCTGGAGAATGAGCATGTGTAAAGTACGCAGAAGAGACCCAACGGCTGACCTGAGATTGATCTTTCTTACTACCTTGAGCCTTTTTAGGATATTAACAACATATTGACTGTCAGAAATCAGGTTGAAAGGAGCATTAAAGGTCTGAAACACTGTTATGACTATCTTGAGCTCAATAACTTGAGGGGAGGCAGGAGAGAATGGTACCATGACTGGAGGTGCTCCTGTCACCATATAAGTTCCTTGGCCTGTCTTAGATCCATCTGTGAATATGAGAAGGGCACTGTTTAGCAGGGCAGATGCAGTGAGGCGGGGGAAAATTACAGGATGAGCAGAAGCGAGATGCAACAAAGGGTCCCTAGGATAGTGATTGTCGAGTGTGCCTGGGAAGGAACAACGCAGGATGGCCCAATCATCTAATGATGCAGATAGGATCTCAATTTGTTGTTTGGTGTAAGGAACAATGATCACCTGCGGAGAGACTCCAAAGTGCTGAATGCACTGCTGGACGCCCAGCAGGGCCAGAGTGGCCACAGCGGTCGGGTAATGTTCAAGTGTTTTTGCTGGAGAGATTTTTGGATGAACCCAGAGAAGCGGGCCGCCCTGCCATATCACCCCAGTGGGTTGACAGGGAGACTGTAATATGCAGAGTGTGATAGGCTGAGATGGATCACGGCGCCTAACTGCAGCGGTCTGAATCTCCCTCTCAACTAGTTGCAAAGCCTGTTTAGCTTCTGCAGTAAGGTGCCTAGGGGAGTGAAGGTCTGTCTCACCGGGCAGGATATCATACAAAGGTTGCAATTGACAATTTGGGATATGTAGGTAGGGTCGGACCCATTGAATGTCTCCTAATAACTTTTGAAAATCATTTAAAGTTGTCAAATGGTCAGTACGTATACACAACTTTTGTGGCCGAACTGCTTCTGGGGAGATCATTGTGCCCAAATAATGGACCATGTTTTCCTTTTGTACCTTTTCTGGGGCTATATGTAAATTTTTTCGGCTCAAAGAAGTAACTAAGTCGAGATATGCCTCATCTAGCATCGCTTCCTCTGGGGCAGCCAACAAGATATCATCCATATAATGGCAGAGCTTCAGTATTGGAAATTTTTTTCTGACTGGTTTCAGAGCTTTAGCAACAAAGATCTGGCACATAGTGGGGCTGTTAGCCATCCCCTGCAGCAAGACAGTCCATTCATAACACTGATCGGGCTCAGCATGATTTTGAGAGGGGACAGTGAAAGCAAATCTTACCGTGTCTTGAGAGTGAAGGGGAATGGAAAAGAAGCAATCTTTTATGTCTATAATTATAATGGGCCAGTGTCTTGGAATTGCTGAGGGCAGAGGAAGCCCCCGCTGCACAGGCCCCATAATTACCATTTGTTTATTGATTTCCCTTAAATCATGTAGTAATCTCCACTTGCCTGTTTTCTTTTTAATTACAAATATAGGGGGTGTTCCACGGAGAGGTGGAGGAGTGAATGTGCCCTAGTGCAAGCTGCTCCTCGACCAGTTTTCGCGCTGTTTTGATCTTTTCCGAGGGTAGCAGCCACTGAGAAACCCATACAGGTTCCTCGGTTTTCCATGTAATGGGCACCATATCCTCAGTGGCCCCTAGGGAAAACCCAAACCTTGCCTTTCACTGCATTTTGAGGCAATAACTGGAGACACTCGGCCCTGCAGCTGTTTTCCCAAACCCTTACCTGGCACATGTCCCATCCTTTGCATAATGTTGTATAATTGAGGGCTATACTGAACTTTATTGGTAAGCTGAAACCCCATCTGTTCAAGAAGATCACGACCCCACAGAGAAATTGGAACCTCCAAAACATATGATTGAAACAATCCTGACTGTCCTTCATGGTTCCTCCAAGATAACTCTCTGGCACTGAGTTGTGGTGCTTTGGCATATCCCAGACTTTGTAATGTTTGAGCGGACTGTTGTAATGGCCAGCCTCTAGGCCAGTCCCTTGAACTTATTATGGATCTATCTGCACCAGTGTCCAAGAGGCCTATTATAACCTTTCCTTCCACAGTCAATGAGACAACTGGCCTCTGATCCAAATTTAAGGCAAGATATATGCCTGGGTCTCCAGAGGAACCAAACGCCTTATTCTCCCTGTCTTTGTTTTTACACGGGAATTGAGAGTGCAGGCTGGGCAACAAAAGCAATTGTGCAATCTTATCTCCTGGAGAGATGGCCATAATTCCTGTTGGTGAGGACACCATGATCTTAACTACCCCTGTGTAGTTGGAATCGACAACTCCAGGATGAACAATCAGGCCTTTTAAGGCTGCAGTACCGCGACCTAATATGATGTCCACAGTCTCTTTAGGTAAGGGGCCATGGAAATCTGTTTCCACCGCTTGTACTCCTTGTCTTGGGGTTAATATGAGTCTGGTGGTGGAACTGAGGTCAAGTCCTGTGCTCCCTTTGGTAGCTCTCTTGGCCATGCCCAGTGCATGGGTGGTCTGAGGCTGGGCCACAATCCCTCCTCCATAGCCCCATATATTTGAGGGCCCTGAGGCTGCCGGGCCCTCCTCCAGTTTTTTTGCAAAGCCTGTGGGGCATTCGACTCAGAAGAGCGACCATTAGAAGGTGGGAGTGGCCTGCCATTGATATCTTTGACTGATCTGCATTCATTTGCCCAATGATTCCCCTTTTTGCATCTTGGGCACAATTTTGGCATGGGGGGTGCCTTCTGCCGAGCACCACCCACCTCTCTCCTTTGGGGACAATCTCTTTTCATATGACCGGGGTCCCCACATTGGAAGCACCCTCGCCGCCCCGTTCCCATCTGCCCTTTTGCCATTTGCATGACTGCAGCTGCTAGGCCAGAATTGGTAAGAGGGCCGCCTAATTCCCGACAGACCTTCATCCACACTTCAAAGCCTTTATTTTTGTAAGGGTTTATTGCCTGCCTACATTCCTTTGTACATTGTTCAAATACCAATTGTTTAATAAGCGGCATGGCAGTGTCAGGGTCACCAAATACCTTTCCTGCTGCCTCCACCATTCTTGCCACAAAATCAGAAAATGGCTCCGTTGGTCCTTGTATTATTTTGGTCAAATTTCCGGTGACTTCCCCTCGGTTGGGCAATTTTTTCCATGCCCTGGTTCCCATATCATTAATCTGATTGTATACTTGGACAGGATAATTAATTTGTTGATTAGCGAAGCGTCCTTGCCCCATTAACATATCCACATCCCAGGCGGGCTGGTTGTTGGCCCAGTTTTGCGCGGCCTGATCATAGGCCAACTCTAGATATATAGCTTTCCAATCTAGGTATTGCCCCGGCGACAAACAGGCTCGGGCTAAATTTTGCCAATCGCCAGGGGTCATGCAATACCTGTGGAGATTTTCTACCTGTGAAATCACGTAAGCGGCAGTCACTCCATATGAGCGCACACTTTCCGCTATATTTTTTATGATTTTAAAATCGAGTGGCTCATGATAACGGTTATTGTCCTGTTGGTTTTGGAAGACTGGAAAACATAGGGCTGGATTTTGAGTGGCTACCTCCCTCCAGCACTCCGGATGAAACGAAGTGCCAGGTACCGCAAAAGGCGGAGGGGGTCCCGGGGCCGTCGGCAGTAGCGGAGGTCCCGGGGCTGCCGGCTGTATGCTAACCTTCACTTGCTCCATGCTTTCTACCAAACTCTCCAACTCATCAGCCGACATATCCTGCTCTTCGTCCTCAACCCCCTTGGGTGGCGCCTGTTCCTCTTTTAGCTGCTGTAGAAGTTCTTCCCCTTTTTTTATTTCTGCTGCGCAGCTCCCTTCATCACCCAAGCAATTTCCTATTAATTTCCAAATCGGAACTACACCTCTCTGCAGAATTCCTTGTTCCTCAGCAAACATTAGGTCCCCTCCCAACTTTCCCCAGCAATGTGGCGTGAGGTTTCTGGTCACAAGAAACCAGGGTGCGATCTCATCTACTGCTCCTAAGAACTCATCTAAAGTTTGGGTCTTGGGGCTGGAGAGATGGCCTAGCGGTTAAGAGCGCTGACCGCTCTTACAGAGGACCCGGGTTCGATCCCCAGCACCCACATGACGGCCGAGAACCGTCTGAAACTCCAATTCCAGGAGAACTCCAGTTCCAGGGGAATCCGACACCCTCTTAAAAAAAAAAAAATAAAGTTTGGGTCTTTATGCCAATTCCTTTCACCTTCAGCAGTTCCTTTAAGGCATCGCGCAATGGCCGCATTGAATTTAAATTCCCCATGGTCTCTACTCCCGAGAACCTTATAATCCCACCTTACCTGGGAACTTACCAGCTAGCCCACCTGCCTGCGTCTGGTTCTGAACCGTGCTCGCACCGACGGAGGTTCCCTGTCCGGGCTGCCACTTGTCACTCTCCTTGTCGCTCTCTGTTCCCGGCCGGCAGGAAAAAGGAGAGGACACACTCTTGTTCTTCCAGACGCAGTTTATTCAGGCAACTCATACACCAACTCTCTCTCC
This sequence comes from Rhizomys pruinosus, assembly GCA_009823505.1. Classification (NCBI taxonomy): domain Eukaryota; kingdom Metazoa; phylum Chordata; class Mammalia; order Rodentia; family Spalacidae; genus Rhizomys; species Rhizomys pruinosus. The sequence goes on from VZQC01002269.1 coordinate 2,754,255, forward strand.
CTTCCAGCGTCCCCTACTAATATACCCTTCTCTCAACCCCACCTCCTGCTAGCGTGCGAGCGCCATGGCAGTCTCTCATTGGTCTGTAAGCGGTATGTGCAATATACAGAAGTCAGCAGACATGCTAATGAGGGCTCAGGTTTGGCGTTCTCTTATTGGCTGGGGAATGAGCTGGGCAGTCAGGCAACAATCAGGCGATAGTCATAAGACCTGGCCAGGGTCCAAAGCACCATTTTGGCCAACACCCGCTCTCCACAGAACTCACTCTGTAGACCAGGCTGTCCTTGAACTCACAAAGATCCACCTGCCACTGCCTCCTGAGTGCTAGGATTAAAGGCATGCGCCACCACGCCCAGCTTGTTTTGTTTTTTAAAAAAAGAATTTGAAGCCAGGTGTGGCAGTGTATGTCTTTAATCCCTGCATTTAGGAGGTGGGATTAAATCCATCACAAGCAGATCCTGTGAGTTCAAGGCCAGCCTGGTTTACATAGCGAGCTCCAGGCCAGCTGGAACTAAGGGGAGACTCTGTCTCAAAAAGACCAAAAAAAAAAAAAAATGAATGTGGGTATGCTTGAGGATTAATCTATCAAACTGCTGAAAGACAGCACCCTCCCCCATCTTCATTGAATAAAGATTTGGGAAGGAAGCTTGACATTGTATTTCTGAGATAATCTAAAGCTAGGGACAAAAAGGCAAAATTGAGAAAGAATGCTTGCCAATAAGATAGGGGTGTATTGAAGTTTGTAGTTCTCCAATTGAAGCTGGAGAAATAATTTGAATAAAATGATGCATGAGGGCTGACTTGAGAGCACAGCCAGACACAGTTCCAGGAAGACAGGACCAACGGCACAGTTCCAGTGCCCAGATGGTTCCAGGAGACATCTGGGGGAATGAGTGTCCTCCAAGTGAGGCCTACTCTTAAAGGCTTTTTCACTCAGGTAATTGTGATGTTGCCATGGTAACACCACCCTATACCTGTCTGTGCCTCTGGCTTTTCATCAGTAAAGTGAAGTTTGATTATATGATCGATGCAGTAGTTTTTAAAATGTTCTGCCTTCCCTGGTTTCTGACACAAAGTCCACCATCATTTGACTGATGTTACATCATCTTCCCATGCCTGTTTTCAAGACATTTTCTGCCTTTAGCTCTTAGGAGGCTTGATATTTCTAGGCGAGGACTTACCTCATTTTGGATTCCCCAAGCTTTCTGCATCTATAGACTTATTCCTTTCATTAAACATGGACATTTAACCATTACTAAGATTATTGTTTTCTGCACTGCATTCTTTCTCCTCTCCTTCTGGAATGCCAATGACACAAACACTAGGCCTGAGTAGTTTCCATAGGCCACAGTGTCTCAGGTCAGCTTTTCAACATTTTTCCTCTCTATTCTTCATATTAGATAGATCACTTTTACCAGTCTGTCTTCAAATTGATTAGCTTTTTCCACCATCATTAAAAACATTTCTTATTTATTTTGACTTTATGTGTATGAGTGTTTTGCCTGCAAGCCTTTAAATGTACAATCTGCATTCATTGCCTATGGAGACCAGGAACTGGAGTTATAGGTGGTGGTTAGCCGCCATGTGAGTGCTGAGTACTCAGCAAGAGCAGCCAGGGCTCTTAACTGCTAAGCCATCTCTCCAGTCCCTCCTCTATCATTTGACTCATACTACTGAGCCTATGCAAAACACAGTAATGACACCCAAAGGTATCTACATTTGAATTCCTAGAGCCAGTGTCTGTGTAACTTTATATGGCAAAAGGGATTTTTTAAATTTTTTATTTATTATTTTTTTATGTGTATGAGTGCACTGTCTGCATGTAGGTTGGTGCACCCGTGATGTGCAATGCCACGGAGGTTAGAAGAGGGCATTGGATTCCCCTGGAACTGGAGTTAAAGACCATTCTTAGCCACCATGTGGGTGCTGGAAATTGAACCCAGGTCCTCTGCAAGAGCTCTTTTTTTAAAAAAAATTTTTATTTATTTATTTTTGTATGTGTATGAATGTACTGTCTGCATGTAGGTTTGTGCACCCATGTCATGCAATGCCGTGGAGGTCAGAAGAGGGTCTCGGATTCCCCTGGAACTGTAGTTCTCCTGGAACTGGAGTTTCAGATGGTTCTCAATGTGCTCTTTTTTTAAATTTTTTTATTTATTTTGTATGTGTATGAATGTACTGTCTGCATGCAGGTTTGTGCACCCATGTGGTGCAATGCTTCGGAGGTCAGAAGAGGGCATTGCATTCTCCTGGAACTGGAGTTAAAGATGGTTCACAGCCTCCATGTGGGTGCTGGGGATCGAACCCGGGTCCTCTGCAAGAGCAGTCGGCACTCTTAACCGCTAGGTCATCTCTCCAGCCCCCAGTTGCCATCTCTCCAGCCCCAGCAAAAGGGATTTTCAGAGGTGATTAAGAATCTTGAGATAGGATAATTACCTTGGGTTATCTGAGTAATCACAAGGCTTCTTATGAAAGGAAATCAAATATGACAGACATAAAAATAGAAGCAGAGGCCAAGAGATGGCTCAGGGGGTAAAGGTGCTTGCCACCAAGGCTGGAGTTTAGTCCCCAGGACCCACATGGTGGAAGGAGAGAACAGCCTCCTGAAAATTGTCTTCTGACCTCCATGTATGTGCACACACACACACACACACACACACACACGCACACACGCACACACAAATACATAAATGTAATAAAGTTATAAAGCAGAAGTAGGGGACCAGAGAGATGGTTTAGAGGTTAAGAACACTGGGCACTCTTGCAGAGGACCTGGGTTCAGTTCCCAGCACCCACATGGAGGCTAACAGTTGTTTATAACTCCAGTTCCAGGGGATATGATGCCTTCTTCTGGCCTCTGAGGACATGGCACAGTGCAGGTGCACTTAACATACATGAAGGTGAGACACTCATACACATAAAAAATACATAAATAGGGGGCTGGAGAGATGGCCTAGCAGTTAAGAGCGCCGACTGCTCTTGCAGAGGACCCAGGTTCAATCCCCAACACCCACATGGCAGCTGAGAACCATCTTTGATTCCAGTTCCAGGGGAACCCAACACCCTCTTCTGACCTCCACGGCATTGCACAACATGGGTGCACAAACCTACATGCAGACAGTACATTCCTACACATACAAAATAAATAAATAAATAAAACACATAAATAAAAAAATTAAAAAACAAGTTTCTTCATCCTGCTTTATCATCATCATCCATTTTAGGTAAAAATGCAGAAAGTAATATTTGATCTCCATATATCCAGCACCAGGAATTAACAGGTGTTAACCATGTGTGGTTCAGAACTTTTCAATTTTTTTTTTTGCTCTTGTTTTGGTTCTTTGGAGGTCTCATTTTATAGCCCTGGCTGGCCTAAAAAACTCTATGTAGACCAGGCTGACCTTAAACTCACAGAGATCTGCCTGCCTTTGCTGAGTTCAAGGATTAAAGGTGTGCCCCACCACATCTGGAAATTTTTAATTATTTCTTAATTTTTTTACTGAAATTTTAAAAAAGAGATTTATGGGCTGGAGAGATGGCTCAGCAGTTAAGAGCACTGACTGCTCTTGCAGAGGACCTGGGTTCTATTCCCAGCACCCACATGGCAGCTAAGAACCATCTTTAGCACTGGGTGTGGTGGTGCACACCTTTAATCCCAGCACTTGGCAGGCAGAGGCAGGTGGATCTCTGTGAGTTCAAGGCCAGCCTGGTCTACAGAGTGAGCTCCAGACCAGCTGGGACTAAAGGGAGACCCTGACTCAAAAATACCAAAGAGAGAGAGAGAGAGAGAGAGAGAGAGAGAGATTTATTCCTTCTCATAACTCTTAGAAGTGAGGAAAATAGCCGGGTGTGGTGGCGCACGCCTGTAATCCTAGCACTTGGGAGGCAGAGGCAGGCGGATCTTTGTGAGTTCAGGCCAGCCTGGTCTACAGAGTGAGTTCCAGGACAGCTGGGCCTACAAGGAGACCCTGTCTCGAAAAGACCAAAAAAAAAAAAAAAAAGAAGTGAGGAAAATAGAGACGTAAACTTCAAGGTACACCTATAGCAATGTCAGGCAATGCGGTATTATCTTCACTGACTCGAATACAAGGATTTGGTGCTCGGATCCACAAATGAGGGACAACATCCATTTACCTGCAAATTTCATGATATCTTTCTTTCTCCTCTTCTTCTCCTCCTCCTCCTCCTCCTCCTCCTCCTTCCTTTTTTTTGTCTTTTTTGAGACAGGGTCTCCCTTTAGTCCCAGCTAGCCTGGAGCTCACTATGTAGACCAGGCTGGCCTTGAACTCAGAGAGATCTGCCTGTCTCTGCCTCCCAAGTGCTGGGATTAAAGGCATGTGCCACCATGCCCAGAACAAGATGGTTCTTAGCCACCATGTGGGTGCTCGAATCGAACCCAGGTCCTCTGCAAGAGCAGTCAGTGCTCTTAACTGCTGAGCCATCTCTCCAGCCCCATGATGTCTTTATCACTGCATAGAACTCCATTGTGTAAAAATGTACCACATTTTCTTTTTTTAATTGTTATTAACCTTTTCCCATACATTATACCTCATTTCTCAATCGAATCTAGAGTCGCTTTCCTTTCCATGCCCCCCCCCAGTTCCCGTACTCTGCCACACATGTCCTGCATCTCTTTCCCAGTCCTTCCAGAGTTTGTTGTTATTGTTTCCAGTTCTTTTGTTGTTGTTGTTTTCCCCAACATGTATTGCTTATATATATACATACATAAATATATACATACATAAATATATATATTCATACTTAAATATATTCATACATACATACACATATCACCTGAATTGGAGGATTTTCTTTTTTTGTTTTTAGACTGAGCAACGTTGATGTTGTATTCCTGGTGATCTGAAGACAACTGTGCTCTTGTATTGTGAGTCTCTGGACAGGTTCTGGAACTAGCTTACCATTTATTTTCAGACTTTGGATTTTTGGTTGTTTGTACCGCATTTTCATTATCCACTCATCAGTTGAGGGACACTTGAGTTGCTTCTATCTCTTCGATATTGAGGGAAGAACAACAATAAACATGTTTGTACAGGTATCTCTGCTATAGGATGAATCCTTTGGGTATAAAACCAGGAGTGGTATGACTGGGTCAAATGGTAGGTTCATGTTTAGTTTTTTAAGAGTTCTCAAAAGAAAAAAAAAGAGTTCTCCATACTGCTCTCCACAGGGATTGCATTCCCACCAGTAGTGAGCGTTTCCCTCTCCCCACAACTTCTCCAACATTTGGATTCATTTATTTTCTTGATCATAGCCAGTCTTACCCAGGTAAGATGACATCTCAAAGTGGTTTTAATTTGCATTTCCTTAATTACTAACTATGTTGAACACTTTTTTTTTATGTTGAACACTTTTAAAGATGTTTCTTAGCCATCTTTACTTCTCTTGAGAAGTAACTGTTCAGATCTTTAGCCCCCCCTCCTTTTTTTGGTATTTTTGAGATAGGGTCTCCCTTTAGTCCTAGCTGGCCTGGAACTTACTCTGTAGACCAGGCTGGCCTTGAGCTCACAGAGATCCACCTGCCTAGCCTCCTGAGTGCTGGAATTAAAGCTGTGCACCACCATGCCAGGCCTAGCCCATCTTTTTTTTTTTTTCACATAAATTTATTTATTTATTTATTTTTAACAAATCTAGACCTGTGTTCCCACCCATTCCTCTACCCCGCCAGAGCTCATGCATTCTGTCAAACATGCTTTTCATCTCTTAGTCTTTCTCAATATTTTCCATGGGGAAGTTGACTGTTTTGAGCAGAAGTTCACTGTTTCAGTCAGTTCTTTGATGCAGTCTTTTCTGTTGTTGTTGTTGTTGTTGTTTCCAAAATGCATTACGCCCAACTGCTTTGTACAAAAGCTCAGGGGGCCCTACACAAGAAATACTTACAACTGGGTAATTGGCACTAGCATCCACAGATGAGGGATACCATTCGTCGTTTGTTTTTCTGGGACTGTGTTACTTCACTCAGCATGATGTCCTCTAGCTCCAGCCATTTTCCTGCAAAGCTCGTGATGTCGTCTTTCTTTACTGCTGCATAGAACTCCATTGTGTAGATGTACCACATTTTCTCTATCCACTCGTCAGTTGAGGGGCATTTAGGTTGGTTCCAGCTCCTTGCTATTGTGAAGAGAGCTGCAATAAACATGGCCGTGCATGTATCTCTGTGGTGGCGTAAGTCTTGAGGGTACATGCCCAGGAGTGGTATGGCTGGGTCGGGTGGCAAGTTCATTCCAAGTCTTCCAAGGGTTCTCCACACTGCTTTCCATAGTGGCTGTACGAGTTTACATTCCCACCAGCAGTGGATGAGTGTTCCCCTTTCCCCACAACCTCTCCAGCACTTGGTATCATTTGTTTTCTTGATCCTAGCCAGTCTTACTGGAGTAAGATGATATCTTAAAGTGGTTTTGATTTGCATTTCCTTAATGATTAGTGATGTTGAGCAGTTCTTGAGGTGTTTCTCAGACATCTCTAATTCCTCGCTTGTGAAGTCTCTGTTCAGTTCTTTGCTCCATCTATTGAGCGGGTCGTTTGTTTTCTTTTTTCTTTGTTTTTTGAGTAGTTTATATATTCTGGAAATCAATGCTTTGTCAGATGTATCTGCAGTGAAGGTTTCCTCCCACTCTGTGGGATTTCTCTTCACTTCCTTGATTGTTTCTTTTGATGTACAGAAGCTTTTGAGTTTGATGAGGTCCCATTTGTCAATTGTCGACCTTAATTCTTGTGCAGCTGCTGTCTGATTTAGGAAGTCTTTTCCTACGCCTATGTCTTGTAGTCTGCTGCCAACTTTTTCTTCTATCACCTTCAGAGTTTGGGGTTTCACGTTGAGGTCTTTAATCCATCTGGAGTTGACTTTTGTACAGGGTGAGAGGTAGGGGTTTAATTTCATTCTTCTACAAGTGGTGATCCAGTTTTGCCAACACCACTTGCTGAAGATGCTGTCTTTTCTCCATTGTGGTTTCTTGGCCCCCTTGTCAAATATGAGATGGCTGAAATT
>VZQC01002269.1:2762765-2795418 GCA_009823505.1 Rhizomys pruinosus
TGGATTGACAGCTTTCCCAGTGATACCCTTTTTAGTCATATTAACAAAGCACAAGCTATTGGATGTACAGGCATTTAAGCAGTACCACTTATTATGTCAAGCTAAGCTGTGAGCATAGACACAGATGCTTGGATGGCATGCTAATCCGCAAACTGTGGTTTCTCTATAAAGGGTGACAAGTTCTTACTGTGGCTCACAACATCGCCCAACCACCAGAGGACACAAGCTTGTGGCATCCACTGTGAGTTATTCCTCCAAGGAGAGAGCTAATAGCCAAATAGATTTGGGATATATAGACACTTGGCTGCCACTGTTGCACAGTATCTCCAGGCTGTTGAGGTGTAGCTGATATTGACGGAGGAGTCTTGCTTGTCTCAGGGAGACCAATATTTTGCTGTATTGCTTTAGTGGCCTTTGGTAACGCTCTTAGCCTTTTCAGAGATTTGACTTTTGTACAAGGTGAAAGGTAGGGGTTTAGTTTTATTCTTCTACAAATGGTTGTCCAGTTATGCCAGCACCATTTGCTGAAGACGCTGCCTTTCCTCCATTGAGTGTTTTTGGCACCTTTATCAAATATCAAGTGGCTGAAATTACATGTACTCAAGTTTGGGTCTTCAAATTTGTTCTACTCATCTATGGGGTATATTTCTGTCCCAGTACCATGTTGTTTTTATGACTACAGCTCTATAACATCGTTTGAAATCCGGTATAGTAATCCTCCTTGCTTTACTCTTTGTGCTCAAGGTTGCTTTGTCTATCTGGGGTCTTTTGTTTGTCCATATGAATTTTAGGGTGCTTTTTTCTAATTCTGTGAAGAAAGTCATGGGGATTTGGGTTGGGATTACATTGGATCTATATATTACTTTGGGATGGTCATTTTTACTATATTAACTCTTCTTTTTTTTTTTTTGGTCTTTTCGAGACAGGGTCTCCCTATAGTCCCAGCTGTCCTGGAACTCACTCTGTAGACCAGGCTGGCCTTGAACTCACAAAGATCTGCCTGCCTCTGCCTCCCAAGTGCTAGGATTAAGGCGTGCGCCACCACACCCAGCTATATTAACTCTTCTAATCCAGGAGCATGAGAGGCCCTTCCATCTTCTGGTGTCTTCCTCAATCTCCTTCTTCAAAGAGCTAAAATTTTTACTGTAGAAGTCTTTAATGTCTTTGGTCAGGTTTGTTCTGAAATGTTTTATTTATTTTTTTTTTTTTTGAGGCTATACTCCTTGTCTGGTTGCTTGTAGTTGGCATATAGAAAGATTACTGGTTTTTGTAGATTATTTTTGTAACCACTTTACTGAAACTGTTGATCATTTCTAGGAGTTTTCTGGTGGAATTTTTGGCAGCCCTTAGGTATATCATGCCATCTGCAAAAAGAGATAAAGGGATAGTTTGACCTCCTCTTTTCCAATTAGTACTCCTTTAATTTTCTTCTCTTGTCTTATTTATCTAGCAAGAGTTTCAAGCACAATATTGAAAAGGAGTGGAGATGGGGGCAGCCTTGCCGGGTTCCTCACTTTAGAGGGAATGCTTCTAATTTTTCTCCATTTAGAATGATGTTGGCTGTGGTTTTGTTGTATACAGCTTTAATTATGTTCAGGAATGTTCCCTCCAATCCAGTTCCCTCTAGGGCTTTAAACATAAAGGCCTGTTGAATTTTATTAAAGAACTTTTCTGCATCAATTGAGATGACCACGTGGTTTTCATCTTTGAGACCATTTATATGATTTATGACATGTATTGATTTATGTATATTGAATCATCCCTGTATCTCTGGAATAAATCCAATTTGATCATGGTGGATGACCTTTTGATGTATGCCTGTATGCAGTTTGTAATATTTTGTTGAGAATTTTTGCATCAATATTCACTAAGGATATGGGTCTATAGTTTTCTTTTTTTGGTTGTATCTTTTCCTTGTTTTGGTATTAGAGTGATGCTCGCTTCATAAAAGGAATTTGAGAGACTTCCCTCTGTTTCTATCCTTTTGAATAACTTTAAGTAATATTGGTTGTAGGTCCTCTTTACATGTCTGATAGAATTCTGCCATAAATCCATCTGGGCCTGGGCACCAGAAGAAGCCCTAGTAACTAGAGAAAATCATGGAGATTAAATAACACACTCCTAGGGCTGGAGAGATGGCTCAGCATTTAAGAGCACCAACTGCTCTTGCACAGGACCCGGGTTCAATACCCAGCACCCATATGGCAGCTAAGAACCATCTTTAACTCCAGTTCCAGGGGAATCTGATGCCTTCTTCTGACCTCTGCAGCATTGCTTGGGTGCACCAACCTACATGCAGACAGTACACTCATACACATAAAAAATAAATAAATAAAAATAATACACTCCTGAATAATAAATGGCTCAAAGGAGAAATTAAGAAAGAAATAAAAGTATTTCTGGATTGGGGCTGGAGAGATAGCCTACCAGTTAAGAGCACCAACTGCTCTTGCAGAGGTCCCGGTTTCAATCCCCAGCACCCACATGGAGGCTAAGAACTGTCTGTAACTCCAATTCCAGGAGAACTCCATTTCCAGGGGAATCTGACACCTTCTTCTGACCTCCTCGGCATTGCACGACATGGGTGCACAAACCTACATGCAGACAGCACACTCATACACATAAAAAATAAATAAAATAAAAAAAAGTATTTCTGGATTTAAACAAAAAGGACAATACAACATAACAAAATCTTTGGGACACTTTAAAAGCAGTCCTGCCTGGCAAGGTGGCACATGCTTTTAATCCCAGCACTCAGGAGGCAAAGGCAGGGGGATCTCTGTGAGTTCAAGGCCAGCCTGGTCTACATAGGGAGCTCCAGGCCAGCTGAGACTAAAGGGAGACCCTGTCTCAAAAAAAAAAAGAAAAAGTAAAAAAAAAAGCAGTCCTAAGAGGGAAATGTACAGCTCTAAGTGACTACATTAAAAAGCAAAAACATGGGGCTGGAGAGATGGCCTAGCGGTTAAGAGCGCCAACCGCTCTTACAGAGAAACTGGGTTTGATCCCCAGCACCCACATGGCGGCTAAGAACATTTGACTCCAGTTCCAGGGGAATCCGCCACCCTCTTCTGACCTCCGCGGCTTTGCACAACATGGGTGCACAAACCCACATGTAGACAGTACATTCAAACACATAAAAAAAACCAAAAAACAAAACAACAAAAAAACAAAACAAAACAGGGGCTGGAGAGATGGCTCAGTGGTTAAGAGTGATGACTGCTATTGCAGAGGACCCAGGTGCGATCCCCAGCACCCACATGGAGGCTGAGAACTGTCTTTAACTCCAGTTCCAGGGGAATCCGACACCCTCCTCTGACCTCTGTGGCATTGCATGACACGGGTGCACAAACCTACATGTAGACAGTACATTCATACACATACAAAATAAATAAAAATTAAAAAAAACAAAAACAAAAAACAGAAAGAATACTGGGTGTGGTGGCACACGCCTTTAATCCCAGCACTCAGGAGCCAGAGACAGGCTGATCTCTGTGAGTTTAAGGCTAGCCTGGTCTACAGAGCAAGTTCCAGGACAGCTAGGGCTACAGGGAGATTCTGTCTCAAAAAAAAAAAAAAATCAAAACAAAACAACAGAAAGAGCACAAATAAAGGACTTAACATTGCAACTCAAGAGACTTGAAAGACAACAATAAATGAATCCCCAATCCACTAGACAAGAGAAAATAACAAAAATCAGAGTAGAGAATAATGAAATAGAAACAAAGAAAACAATACAAAGAATCAATGAATCCAAAAGCTGGTTCTTTGAAAGGATAAACAAGATAGGCAGCCCCTTATCCCAATTAACCAAAAGAAAGAAAAAGAGCAACTCCAAATTAACAAAAGTAGAGGTGAAAGGGGAAACATCAAAGACGGCCATAGTGGCACATGCTTTTAATCCCAGCACTAGGGAGGCAGAGGCAGGCAGATCTCTATGAGTTCGAGGCCAGCCTGGTTTACATAGTGAGTTCCAGGCCAGCTGGGGCTGCAGAAAGACCCTGTCTCAAAAAGGCCAAAAAAGGGGGTGGCATTAAAACAGATAAAAAGATCTAGAACATCATATGGGAATCATTTAAAAACCTATCCTCTATGGGGCTGGAGAGATGGCCTAGCAGTTAAGAGCACCAACTTCTCTTGCAGAGGACCTGGGTTCGATCCCCAGCAACCACATGGCAGCTAAGAACTGTCTGTAACTCCAATTCCAGGAGAACTCCAGTTCCAGGGGAATCCGATGCCCTCTTCTGACCTCCGAGGCATTGCACGACACGGGTGCACAGACCTACAGGGAGACAGTAGTACATTCATACACATAAAAAATAAATAAAATTTAAAAAATATTTAAAAACCTATCCTCTATTAAATTAATTAATTAAACCTAAAAGAAAGGGATGAATATCTGAAATCAAGGGACTCATCAAAGCTTAACCAAGAAGAGATCGACAGCCTAAACAGACCCATAACATTTGAGGAAATTGAAGACATTAATACAAAACCTCCCTACTAAATTTTTTTTTGAGACAGGGTCTGCATGTAGCCACAGCTGGCCCGGAACTTGCTATGTAGATCAGGCTGGCCTAGATCTCACAAAGATCTGCCTGCTTCTGCCTTCTCTGAAACTTAGGGACGGGGGCAGAATGACCAGAGCTGGAACAAGCATTTGTATTGCTCTCTCTGGTATCAGAAACAAGAGTGGAAATTGGCCGCCATGTCGGTGCTGGGATCGAAACCCGGGGGTCCTCTGTTAAGAGCGGTCGGCGCCTTAACCGCTAGGCCATCTCTGTTTGTTTTTTTTTTTTTTTTTATTTAATTTTATTTTTCTGTATGTGTTATGAATGTACTGTCTGCCATGCAAAGTTTTGTGCACCCGTGTCGTGCAATGCCGGCGGAGGTCCAGAGAGGGTGTCGGATTACCCTGGAACTGAGTTCTTTCCTTGGAATTGGAGTTTTCAGACGGTCTCGGCCGCCATTGTGGGTGGCTGTGGATCGAACCCGGGTCCTCTGCAAGAGCGGTCAGGCGCTCTTAACCGCTGTTTTTTCGAGACAGGGTCTCTCTGTAGCCCCAGCATTGTCCTGGAACTCACTCGTAGACCGGCTGGCCTTGAACTCAAAAGATCCGCCTGCCTTCGGCCTCTACGTGCTAGGATTAAAGCATGCGCCACCACGCCGGCTGGTTTGGTAAAACATTTTTTTACATGGCTCACATAATCATCAGTTCAAACAATACTGAATTTCAATTTTCCTTCATCAAAACGTCTCACACATATGTAACAGTCTAGATCTTTCCATCCGTCCTCCCAGCCCTGTTAGGTCCTGGAAGTATTTGCTTTTGCTGTTGCTTCATCTGGAACCTTTCAGTCTCAAAGACAACAGGAAGAACTGAGGTCATACAGGAAGTGGTCTCGGTCTTCAAGGCTGCCTCCCTAAACCTATACAAAAAGGTGAATTTTAGCCGGGCGTGGTGGCGCACGCCTTTAATCCTAGCACTAGAGAGTCAGAGGCAGGCAAATCTTTGTGAGTTCAAGGCCAGCCTTGCAAAAGCGAATTCCAGGACAGGCTTGGGGTATAGGGAGACCCTTCTCGAAAACACCACGCACACANCAAAAAAAAAAAAGGTGAATTTTTTTTCTAGTGCTGGAGATCAATCTCAGGACCTCACACAGGAGCATTCTGATTTCTACCCCCAGCCTGAGCCATGAAGAGGAAAGATCAAAAGTGGCTCTTGACAGGTGCAGTGGCATATACCTATGACGCCAGCTACTTTAAACAATTATTTTATTTATTTATTTATTTATTTATTTATTTATTTATTTATTTATTTATTTATTATGAATGTACTGTCTGCATGTAGGTTTGTGCACCCGTGTCGTGCAATGCTGCGGAGGTCAGAAAACGGTGTCGGATTCCCCTGGAACTGGAGTTACAGACGGTTCTCAGCCACCATGTGGGTGCTGGGGATCGAACCTGGATCCTCTGCAAGAGCAGTCGGCGCTCTTAACCACTAGGCCATCTCTTCAGCCCAACGCCAGCTACTTTAAAGTCTGAGGCAGGAAGACCCTGAGTTTTAGACCAGCCTGAGCTACATAGCAAGACCCTATTTCATAAACAACAAAAAGTGGTGCTTTCCATTGGCCCTGGGAACACCTCTGTGAGGCCCCACAGCCTTTCCCACAGACGCTCACCTGGCACTAGTGTCTGCTTCTGTCTCTGCAGTTCTCTGCAGTCTCCTTTAGACAAAGAATAGGGAAAAACTCTCCTTTCCTCTCTAGTCACATGCACACAGAACTGTGGTCAGCAAACGTGTGATCTTTTTCAACAACAAGCAATTCTGTACTTTTTGGTGGACCCCACTGGGTGGCCTACAATTAACTCAATTCTATCAATTTCGAGACATGTTAGCTCCTGCTAGTTAAGAGACTGGTCCCATGAGTCTATTTCCCTCTGCATTCAGACTCGAGTGGCTGTACTTCTGACTGACTGGCTATGACTCCTACAACGCCCTCTTCAGTTTTAATAATACGCTAGAAGAGCTCACAGAATTTAAGAAAATAGCTTACTACCTACATTAATTACTCATTTATTACAAAAGGTTACAAACTCAAGACCAGCCAGAAGACATGAACAGGGAAAGGTGAGCGAGTGAGAATGGGCTTGCTTCTATGTCTTCTCCAAGCAGATCACACTCCTATCTCTACATCTTCACCAACCCCAAAGCACTCTGGACTTCTCTGAGCCTTGAGGATTTGGATGTAGCCTTCATCACATAGACATCACGGATTATTACTAACTGGATTTATAGCTCTTCTTTTCTTTCCTAGGAGGATGGGGAACAAAGTTGACATTTCCAAGTTTCTAATTACATAGCCTGTTCCCCTGGTAACCAGCCTCTCACACTGAGGCTACTCAGGACTCCCTAGCTGCCATCTCAATAGCATATAAAAAGACATTTGCCACTTTAGAGATTCCAAGAATTTTAGGAACTGTGTGCCAGGAAACTGGGTAGATATTAAGATCTATCTATCTTGGTGTATATGTTATTTTAATGCTACAGGGAGCAATTCCTGGACATAAAAGGACAGGTGCACCCCAGATACTCACCAGCAGTAGTGGTGACTGTGGCCACGGGGGACTCTGGTCTCAGGTGCCTTTTACCAGAGAATTGTTTCACAAACATATGCCCTAGCTTTTCTTTCTAAAATAAATCTTTACTGCCAGAACCATAGATTTTAAAGTGCTGTGTCTATACAGATGATATTTTAAGAATCAGGTTTTTTTTTGTTTTTGTTTTTGTTTTTTTGTCTTTTTGAGACAGGGTCTCCCTATAGCCCCAGCTGGCCTGGAACTTGCTCTGTAGACCAGACTGGCCTTGAACTCACAGAGATCCACCTGCTAGGATTAAAGGCATGTGCCACCATGCCTGGTAGAATCAGTTTTGGTTTTTTTTTTATTTTTTTTTGGTCTTTTTGAGACAGGGTCTCCCTGTAGCTCCAGCTGTACTGGAACTCACTCTGTAGATCAGACTGGCCTTGAACTCACAAAGATCCACCTGCCTCTGCCTCTCCCAAGTGCTAGGATTAAAGGCGTGTGCCACCACGCCCGGCTAGAATCAGTTTTAAGAATCAGTGCTTGGGGGCTGGAGAGATGGCCAATATCGGCTAACAGCACTGACTGCTCTTACTGAGGACCCAGGTTCAGTTTTCAGCACCCACATGGGCCCATAATTCTATTTCCAGGGCACTGTACACACATGGTGCACATATAGACATGCAGGCAAACCACTCATACACATAGAATAAAAATACAAAAAGAATCAGTGCTTAAGTCTACTTGATTTTCTTTGTGGCTCTTTGTTTCTTGTTTGATTTCTTTTTTTTTTTAAACTTAAAAAATTTTTTATTTATTTCGGTATGTGTATGAATGTACTGTCTGCATGCAGGTGTGTGCACCCGTGTAGTGCAATGCTGCGGAGGTCAGAAGAGGGTGTCGGATTCCCCTGGAACTGGAGTTCTCCTGGAATTGGAGTTTCAGATGGTTCTCAGCCGCCATGTGGGTGCTGGGGATCGAACCAGGGTCCTCTGTAAGAGCGGTCAGTTCTCTTAACCGCTAGGCCATCTCTCCAGCCCGTTTGATTTCTTTTATGGGGGGTTGTTGTTTTTAGATAGGGTCTCACTATGTAGCTCAAGTTGCCCTTGAACTGGCAAGTCTTCAGCTTTAACCTCTCAGATACTGGGATTATAAGAATGCACTACTATGGCTGGCTCCCTCCCCCTTCTAAAGGGTTCCTGGAATAAACTGACAAAGATTAATCAGGAGACAAGGTATTCAGATTTATGATCTGCAAAAAAGAAAAAAATATTACATATGAGAAAATTCTGGGTGTTTGATTTATTCACTAGGCCAAAGTGCTCACCAGTTTATCTAGCCATCTAGGGGAGAGAGAGAAGGAACATCAAGGAACTTGAGTTTTAGGGCTCCATGGCCTGGAACAAAGTCTGTTTTGTTGGCAGAATAAACAATAGTTTGTAAATGATTCTGAGACCCAAATAGAAGATAGTACTGGGCCAAAGTTTTTCCATGTGTTGATAAACTTCAGTTCTTTTTTACTGAGATGTGAGTTTTGTCAATAAAAGATGCAAGATGGGACAGAGGTGACAGTTTTTTTCTTTGGTGGTATGAACTTTAGGCAGGTAAAGGAACTTTGTAGAAAGCCTCTTTCAGTGGGATGGAGAGATGACCTAGCGGTTAAGAGCACCAACTGCTCTTGCAGAGGACCGGGGTTCGATCCCCAGCACCCATATGGCAGCGGAGAACCATCTTTAACTACAGTTCCAGGGGAATTTGACGCCCTCTTCTGATCTCCGCGGCATTGCACAACACGGGTGCACAAACCTACATGCAGACAGTACATTCATACACATAAAAATAAATAATATTAAAAAAAAGAAAGCCTCTTTCAGCATTGGGGTAGAGAATCAAAGCAAAGTGAAAGGGACCTGGATTCTGAGTTGGGTCTCAGAGATCTTCAGATTTCAAAGCACCAGGCTGTGGGGTGTATAAGTTTTGGAGTATGTATTAGGGGGCTCAACTGTGGGGTCATATAGAAACTCTATGCTTAACTTAAATATTATTTTTTGACTTTTTATTTTTTTTTTTTTTTTTTTATTTTTGGTTTTCCTTTTTTCCCTTGTTTTCTTGTATTTTTTTTTTTTTTTTTGTTTGTCTTGAACTCACAAAGATCTGCCTGCCTGTGCCTCCCAAGTGCTAGGATTAAAGGCGTGCGCCACCATGCCCAGCTGACATTATTTTATGTGTAGGAGTGTTTTGCCTACCTGTGTACAAGTGTACCCATACATGCAATACCCTTAGAGGCCAGAAGAGGGCATTAGATACCCTGGAACTGGAATTATAGACAGTTGTTAGCCACCATGTGGGTGCTAGGAATTAAACCTGGGTCCTTTGAAAGACTACCCTGTGCTCTTAACAACTGAACCATATCCCTAGCCCCTATGCTTAACTTCTGAGGAGTTAGCAATTTTCCATAAAGATTGAATCATTTTACATTTCCACCTGCAAAGCATGGATTACGATTTTCCTACATTTTTTGCCAACATTTGTGTAGAAAGACTAGACCCTTGAATCCTAGCCAGAGGCACTCCATCCTGCAGCAAGCCACCAGTTAGCTGTTCCACACTCTAGATTACAGCAAAGGAAAGCAGTATTTCCTATGGATGGAAAGTGTTTGGTGAGACCAGCAGAATCCTTGATAAGAACAAAAACAGAGGGCTAGTGAGGGGGCTCAACAGGTAAATGTGCTTGTGGCCAAGCCTGATGACCTGAGTTCAATTCTCAGACCTACACTGTGGAGAAAACTGACTTCCCCAAGTTGTTCTCTGACCTTCATATGTGTGCCCCCTGGCAAGTGTGCTTGCACACAGGTAACAATGACAACAACAGGAAGACATATGTATACATTTCCCAGAATCTGGTTTGTCCGTTATCTTAGCTTGTAGTTACCCTGTATTAACACAAGGTGGTGCTCCAAGCCCAGATTTGCATCAATTTTGTTGCAGACTTAGAACCATGTAAAATAAGTTGGTGAGCAGAAGGTGTGGACTCCAGGGAAGTGCAGCTTCGGGATGTGTTCCCCATTCTGTAAGCAGCATTCTACTAGTAACTCATTATACTAATAAATACTATTCAATTTTTTCCTAGTCTCCCTTTCTCATATGCCTTAGCTTTAATTAAAAGCCGGGTATGGGGGCGCACACCTTTAATCCTAGCACTTGGTAGGCAGAGGCAGGCGGATCTTTGTGAGTTCAAGGCCAGCCTGGTCTACAAAGCGAATTCCAGGACAGCTAGGTCTACAGGGAGACCCTGTCTCGAAAAGATCAAAAAAATAAATAAAGAACTGATTTACAGGGGCTGGAGAGATGGCTCAGGGGTTGAGTGCTGATTGGTCTTGCAAAGGACTAGGTTCGATTCCCAGCACCCACATGGTGGCTAAGCACCATCTTAGGCCAGGCGTGTTGGCGAATGCCTTTAATCCCAGCACTCTGGGAGGCAGAGGCACAGGCAGGCAGATCTCTGTGAGTTCAAGGCCAGCCTGGTCTACACAGTGAGCTCCAGGTCAGGTGGGACTAAAGGGAGACCCTGTCTCAAAAATACCAACCCCCCCCCCAAAAAAAACCCAAAAAACAAAAAAAAACCAAACAAACCAAAAACTCTGATTTACAGGCTTGGCAATGGAACACAGTGGTTGAGTCTCCTTGTGTGTGTGCGTGTGTGTGTGTGTGTGTGTGTGTGTGTGTGTGTGTGTGTGTGAGACCCTTGGTTTTATTTGAAGCATTGAAAAACAACTAAACTTGTGATTTATTTTTTGTCTTTTAAAAAGTTTTTATTTTATTTTTTATGTGTATGAGTGAATTGTCTGCATGTATGTAAGTGGACCTGTGTCTTACAATGCCTGTATTGCCTTCGGAGGTCAGAGGGTGTTGGATCCCCAGTACAGATAACTGTTAGCTACCATGTTGGTTCTGGGAATTGAACCTGGGACCTCTGCAAGAGCAGTCAGTGCTCTTAACCACTGAGCCATCTCTACAGACCCGTTTTTTGTCTTTTTATTTTTTATTTTATTTTTTTTTGAGACAGGATTTCCCTATAGCCCAAGCTGGCCTGGAACTCACTCACTCTCCAGACCAAGCTGGCCTTGAACTCACAGAGATCCACCTGCCTCTGCCTCCTGAGCACTTGGACCAAAGGCATGCGCCCTGCTTAAAGACGGTTCTTAGCCACCACGTGGGTGCTGGGAATCGAACCCGGGTCCTCTGCAAGAGCAGTCAGTGCTCTTAACCACTGAGCCATCTCTACAGCTCTTTTTTGTCTTTTTAAAGACAGGGTTTCCCTTAGCCCCAGCTGGCCTAGAATTGGCTATGTACACCAGGCTGGCTTTGATCTCACAGAGATGCACTTGCCTCTGCCTCCTGAGTGCTGGGATTAAAGGTATGTGACCACATCAGGCTCTAGACTTGTAATATTTCTTCCTCTAACATCTTGTCTTAGTAACTTATATAAATGTGACACAATGGAAAAATTATTTTACTAAAACTTCAAGTTTTATTATGAACAAAATGAGTAATTTTCCATTGTTCCATTCTGGAACAACCATTTAGGCCCCAGTTCAGGGCTGTTAGGGTGATCTGCTCATGTTAAATTGCTTTGAGAACCACAGACGTGATTTTCAGTGGTGGTGGGGGTGGTATGTGTGTGTGAGTGTTAGGGGATGAACCCCAAAGCCTCTTACATGCAAAGCTAAGGGCTCCACCCCAGCCAAGGACCACAGAACTTACAAGGCATTATTTTTTATTATGATTTTGGTGCTGGGGTTAGTATTAAACCCAGGGCCTTCTGCATACTAAAAACATACACTATGGGGCTGGAGAGATGGCCTAGTGGTTAAGAGCGCTGACTGCTCTTGCAGAGGACCCTGGTTCGATCCCCAGCACCCACATGGTGGCTGAGAACTGTCTTTGACTCCAGTTCCAGGGGAATCTGACGCCCTCTTCTGACCTCCGCGGCATTGTACGACATGGGTGCACAAACCTGCATGCCGACAGTACATTCATACACATAAAAAATAAATAAAATTAAAAAAACACACTGTATCACTGAATTATATCT
This sequence comes from Rhizomys pruinosus, assembly GCA_009823505.1. Classification (NCBI taxonomy): domain Eukaryota; kingdom Metazoa; phylum Chordata; class Mammalia; order Rodentia; family Spalacidae; genus Rhizomys; species Rhizomys pruinosus. The sequence goes on from VZQC01002269.1 coordinate 2,774,940, forward strand.
CAGGTCTTATTTTTTTATATTATTTATTTTTTATGTGTTTGAATGTATTGTCTGCATGTAGGTTTGTGCACCCATGTTGTGTAATGCTGCAGAGGTCAGAAGAGGGCATCAGATTCCCCTGGAACTGGAGTTAAAGACAGTTTTCAGCCGCCACATGGGTGCTGGTGATCGAACCCGGGTCCTCTGTAAGAGCAGTTGGCATTCTTAACTGCTAGGCCATCTCTCCAGCCCATCAGGTCTTATTTTTATTTTATTTATTTAAATTGGTTCCTTTTTTTTATTTCCTTTAAATAAGGTCTCACATTGTAGCTCAGGCTGGCCTTGAACTTATAGCAACTCTCTTGTCTTAGCCTCCGAAGTGCTGGAATTCAGGCATGAGCCACCACACCTGGCTTTATTTCTATTTTTTTTTTTTTTGTCTTTTTGAGACAGGGTCTCCCTGTAGCCCCAGCTGACCTGGAACTTGCTCTGTAGACCAGGCTGGCCTTGAACTCACAAAGATCTGCCTGCCTCTGCCTCCCAAGTGCTAGGATTAAAGGCGTGCGCCACCACGCCCGGCTATTTCTATTTTTAAACAAGAATAAAGCCATTATGTCTTTTTTCCCTTTTTTTTTAATTGAACATCTGTACAATTCATCCAATGGTTCCCAGTCAAATCCAGTGCCTCACCCCATGCCCCAACCCCCCATCAGAACTTATACATCACAACATCCAAACTAAGTCCTATCCAGCCAAGCTCCCAAACCCATGTGTTCTTCTGAGGAAATAGATCTGTTGCAACTTAATCAGCATATTTAGGAATCCTAGGTAAGTCATACTCCATCACCCAATAGTACTCAGTCTCCTGTGATTCTCAGTCCAGGGTCAGTCCCCCACCCATATCTCCTGCTCCGCTCCCCAGCCCCTGTACCCACATCATCCCCACCCTTCCCCTCTCTTCACCTCCCCTACCTTCCATCATACCCCAAGTTTATCTCCCCCTCTTCCTCTCCCAACCCAACACCTCCACCTTCTTGACCTCCAACCTAGTAACATTTGTCCCTTACTGTCCCCCTATTTGGGGATTTTTCTTTTCCTTTACCTTCATGTATCCTTTCCAATTTCTTGGCTCCTGGTGTTATATCAGGATATGTACTTGTAGGTGAATGCAGGCCACCTGTGGCAGCTGGCAGTATCTTAATCGCCTGCCTGCATGTCTACACCTGACCCAGCCCCTAGGTAAGAGCAGCTCAGGATGTAGGGGGAAAGCAGCAGCTTGAGACACAGTTCATGATACAGCATATTATGCAGGGCGGAGCTACAGCGTGTAATGTATACAGCAGGCATGATGCAGGGGGTGTGGGATTGGCTGCTGAAAGATGACATCATTCTGGCTATATAAGTGACATACTGTATACAATAAAGCAGATTCTTCATTACCTTTATCATCTAACAGGATCCCCAGTTTGTTATTCCACATGTGCGTAAGTGCAAGCCCATCAGGCTTTGAGTGTTGTGTGCTATCTGGAGAGACTGGAGGGTGCCTATCAGGCATCAGACTGAAATTCAAGTCTTGGGGTGATCAGCCCCCTGACTCATGGAGTTTTAATTGACACAGGGCCTTAAGGGAGAGCCATCAACTCTACCAGCCTGAATCTGTGGAGCATCTAGCTGCCCAGATTCAGCTATAGAGTGGGTATTTCCATAGCCAGCTGGCACCTGTGAAAAAGTGCCAGCCTTCCAGGGAGAAGCTTCTGGCAGCAATCTTCCCCTGTAGGACGGAGTTACATCTGACTGCAGAAGTGTCTGACATATACTCACGTAAGGAGATTGGTGCTGCAATCCACAAATGAAGGAGAACATACATTGCTTGGTTTTCTGCCTTTGCATTACTTCACTCAGAACAACATTCTCTAGTTCCATCCATTTACATTCAAATTTCACAATTTCATCTTCTCTCACTGCTGAGTAGTACTCCATCATGTGGATGTGCCACATTTTCACCATCCATTCAGTGGTGTGGGATATTAGGTTGTTTCCATTTCTTCATTATTGTGAAGAGAGCAGCAACTGTGGGAAGATCCAGTTTGAACTAGGGGCTAGTTCTCAGCTAGCACCCCAGGGTACCATGTGGGAGGCGTGGGGCTACTCTGACCCTGCCCCAAGAGGGAGCAAGCAATGTGGGCTAGGCACATGATGCTAGATGGAGCAGTGTACNTCTTCCTCTCCCAACCCAACACCTCCACCTTCTTGACCTCCAACCTAGTAACATTTGTCCCTTACTGTCCCCCTATTTGGGGATTTTTCTTTTCCTTTACCTTCATGTATCCTTTCCAATTTCTTGGCTCCTGGTGTTATATCAGGATATGTACTTGTAGGTGAATGCAGGCCACCTGTGGCAGCTGGCAGTATCTTAATCGCCTGCCTGCATGTCTACACCTGACCCAGCCCCTAGGTAAGAGCAGCTCAGGATGTAGGGGGAAAGCAGCAGCTTGAGACACAGTTCATGATACAGCATATTATGCAGGGCGGAGCTACAGCGTGTAATGTATACAGCAGGCATGATGCAGGGGGTGTGGGATTGGCTGCTGAAAGATGACATCATTCTGGCTATATAAGTGACATACTGTATACAATAAAGCAGATTCTTCATTACCTTTATCATCTAACAGGATCCCCAGTTTGTTATTCCACATGTGCGTAAGTGCAAGCCCATCAGGCTTTGAGTGTTGTGTGCTATCTGGAGAGACTGGAGGGTGCCTATCAGGCACCAGACTGAAATTCAAGTCTTGGGGTGATCAGCCCCCTGACTCATGGAGTTTTAATTGACACAGGGCCTTACGGGAGAGCCATCAACTCTACCAGCCTGAATCTGTGGAGCATCTAGCTGCCCAGATTCAGCTATAGAGTGGGTATTTCCATAGCCAGCTGGCACCTGTGAAAAAGTGCCAGCCTTCCAGGGAGAAGCTTCTGGCAGCAATCTTCCCCTGTAGGACGGAGTTACATCTGACTGCAGAAGTGTCTGACATATACTCACGTAAGGAGATTGGTGCTGCAATCCACAAATGAAGGAGAACATACATTGCTTGGTTTTCTGCCTTTGCATTACTTCACTCAGAACAACATTCTCTAGTTCCATCCATTTACATTCAAATTTCACAATTTCATCTTCTCTCACTGCTGAGTAGTACTCCATCATGTGGATGTGCCACATTTTCACCATCCATTCAGTGGTGTGGGACATTAGGTTGTTTCCATTTCTTCATTATTGTGAAGAGAGCAGCAACTGTGGGAAGATCCAGTTTGAACTAGGGGCTAGTTCTCAGCTAGCACCCCAGGGTACCATGTGGGAGGCGTGGGGCTACTCTGACCCTGCCCCAAGAGGGAGCAAGCAATGTGGGCTAGGCACATGATGCTAGATGGAGCAGTGTACCGAGGCGTGTAACTGGGGGTCTGTGATTGGCTCTGGGAGCTGACGTCATTTTGCTTACAAAAGTGAGTTGCAGCAGGCAATGAAGCGAATTCTCCATTACCTTCATTACACAGAATTCCTGGCCATTATTTCTGTGAGAATACAGGCCAAGGCGGGCCTGGATTTCGAGTGTTGTGGCCAGTGGGTTGGGCGGCTCTCCATCAGACCACCAACCTGGTTATCTGGTATGGGGCTGGACGGAGACCTATCAGGTCACCAGCTGTGAAGTGAATTTTGAGTGGGTGTAGGCTGAATATAGGCCATCAGCCATCAGCCTGAAATTCCTGTCCAGAGACCAACAATCTTTGGGCAGGTGGGAAAGCACAGGCAGATGGGAAACATTCCATTTTCCCAGGCTAAGGACCTGAGTTGAAAGTACTTCTCAGGTCAGGTTACAAAAGTAACCAACTGACCTCTGCGCCGAGGGGTCGGTTCCCTACAGTGGCCACAGGCAGGCACTGTGCTCCCCTTCCCTTAGCAGGACTGTGCTGTACCTGCTCCTAGCAAGAGAAGCTCCCACAGCAACAAACATGGATGTACAGGTATCTTTACAGTGTGATGAGTACTTTGGGTATATGCCAAGGAGTGGTATAACTGAGTTGTACTGTAGATTCATTTTTAGTTTTGAGAGTTCCCCACACTGCCTTCCATAGTGGAATGCACTAGTCTGCATTCCCACCAATAATGCATGAGTGTTCCTCTTTCTCTACACCCTCACCAGCATCTTGTGTCCTTTTCATGACCTTAGCCAGTCTGATTGGGGTAAGATGGAATCTTTACAGTGTTTGATATCTGCATTTCTTGAATTACTAAGGATGTTGAGCAGTTGTTTTTTTTTTTTTAATGTCTTTTCAAGACAGGATCTCCCTGTAGCCCCAGCTGTCCTGGAACTTGCTCTGTAGACCAGGCTGGCCTTGAACTCACAGAGATCCACCTGCCTCTACCTCCCAAGTGCTAGTATTAAAGGCGTGCGCCACCATGCCCAGCTGTTGAGCAGTTTTTAAGGCATCTCTTAGCCATTTTTATTTCTTCATTTGAGAAGTCTGTTCATATCTGTAGCCCATCTTTTTATTGGGTCCTTTATTTTCTTGCTACTTTGTTTTTTGAGTTCTTCAAATATTCTGGATATTAATCTGTCAGATGTATCACTGGTGAAGATTTTCTCCCACTCGGTGGGTTTCCTTTTCACTTCCTTAGTTGTTTCTTTTGCTGTACAGAAGCTTTGTATCTTAATGGGGTCACATTTAATGATTGTTGTCCTTAATGCCTGAGCAGCTGATGTCCCATTAAGAAAGTCCTTTCCTACATCTACATCTTGGAGGGTACTGCCTATGTGTTCTTCTAGCAGTTTCAGAGTTTCAGATTTTATATTGAGGTCTTTGATCCACTTGGAGTTGATTTTTGTGCAAGGAGAAGGATAAGGGTCCAAGAAATGATACTTTAAAATTTTTTTTAATTTATTTTTTTTATGTGTATGAATGCACTGTCTGCATGTAGGTCTGTGCACCCATGTCATGCAATGCCATGGAGGTCAGAAGAGGGTATTGGATTCCCCTGGAACTGGAGTCAAAGATGGTTCTTAGCCGCCATGTGGGTGCTGGGGATGGAACTCAGGTCCTCTGCAAGAGCAGTTGGTGCTCTTAACCACTAGGCCATCTCTCCAGCCCAGAAATGATACTGATTTTTATAAGTTGATTTTTATAACCTGCCACTTTACTGAAAGTATTAATCATTTCTAGTAGTTTTCTGGTGGAAATTTTTGGATCTCTTATGTATAATATCATGTCATCTGCAAATAGGGATAATTTGATTTCTTTTTCAATTAGTACTCCTTTAATTTCCTTCTCTTGTCTTACTGCTCTTGCAAGGGTTTCAAGCACTATATTGAAAAGAAGTGGAGATGCCCGGCGTGGTGGCACATGCCTTTAATCCTAGTACTTGGGAGGCAGAGGCAGGCGGATCTTTGTGAGTTCAAGGCCAGCCTGGTCTACAGAGTGAATTCCAGGACAGCTGCGGCTACAGGGAGACCTGTCTCAAAGAGAACCAAAAAAAGGGGGTGGGTGGGATATAGTCTTTGAGGTTTTACCTCAAATTCTTGGGTCTAAGTTCTGTCTTCAACAGGCTGATGGTTCATTCTGGAGTCTCCTTTTATCTCTTCTAAATAAATCACAAATAGCCAGAAACACAGACATCTAAATAAACATTAACTATTATAACAAGTTACTCTATGAGCACAAGCATAAATGCTTGTATGGTCTCTTAATCCTGGCATTACAGCTTTTTAATGGGGCCTATAAAATCTTCTACCACTAGGGGTGCCATGCTTACAGTATCAGTCATGCATCCTACCCTCTAAAGGAGAGGGCCATAGATCTAATTAGACTTTCTCTGGGTGTACAACCACATTGGTGGCCACTATTGCACTTACACCTTCTTTTGGAAAATTGCAGCATGTGAGGTCCATAGAGCTTTGGAGAACATTTCTTTCCAGCGATTTGCAGTGCTCCTCAGCATTGTGAAGGTCAGCTGTCCATTTGCAGTGCAAGGTCTCAGCATAATTTTCCTTTCTCATGATCACATCCCATAGTTTCTTCAGCAGTAGGGTCTTACTGTCCACTTTTTGTGTGTACCCAAAGTCATAAACAAAATGGCCTTTGTTTGGGGCCTTTAAAGCCTCTCCAGCCAACTGCTCCCAGCAGGGCAGTCTATGCCTGGTACTGAAGCCTTTATCTACTAATATGTATTATTTACCCATAAAGTTCCCAAAGATTCCACAGTTATACCTGGCCCTAGAATCCCTCCTTACTGAATTTACTTTTTATCTTTGTTTCTTCCGGTGTATTACACATGTCTCCAAAGAGTCTCACATCTGTAAAACACTCAGACATTAACATTAGGTGTTAAATCAAACATAAGCTAGGTCTAACATAGCATAGGAAGAGTTTATCTATTTGTGCCAATTATTGTCTCAAAAGATCCATTTTGGATAAAATAGCATGAATGAGAGGCATTAATTTAGTTAGTTCTTCAATACCTGTAGTCATCAAACCCATCCACTATCCTAGGTGTTTTTTACTTCCCATAGCTTCCCTGTATTTCCTTGCTTTTGATAGAATCATTGGGCCTAGCTAGGGACTCACACTTCAGACTTATTCTCTATGGTTTGGCCATTTGTAGCCCTTTCTGTTCATTGTCCTCTGTTGCACAAGGGAACTTCGTTGATGAGAGTTGATAAGTGCATTAGCTTTCTCTCTACCCCTTGTTCCACTATGTTCCATGAGCCTTGGGTGAGGAGGTTCCATTGTNCTATAACAGATGATTTATTTTAAGAAATCAGAAGTTTTTAATTTTTTGTGTTTTGTTTTTGTTTTTATTTTTGTTGTCTTTTTGAGACAGGTCCTGGCCGCTATAGCCCCAGCTGGCCTGGAAACTATGCTCTGTAAGAAGGACCAGACCTGTGGGGCTTGAACAAAAATAACAAAGAGATCCACGCGGCCATAGATTAAAGAGAGGCATGATGCCAACCAGGCCTGGTAGAAGGGCAGTTGTTTTGGTTTTTTTTTTATTTTTTTTTGTCTTTTGAAGACAAGGGTCTCCCTGAAGCTCCAGCTGTACTGGAACTCACTCGGTAGAGCAGAACTGGCCTTGAACTCAGGCAAAGACCACGCATCCTCTTGCCTCTCCCAGTGCTAGGTTAAAGGCGTGTGCCAACCACGCCCGGCCTAGAATCAGTTTTAAGAATCAGTGCTTTGGGCGGGAGAGATGGCCTACGGCGAACAGCACTGACTGCTCTACGGAGGACCCAGGTTCAGTTTCAGCACCCACATGGGCCCATAATTCGATTCCAGGCCTGTACACACATGGTGCAACATATAGACATGCAGCAAACCACGTCATACACATAAATAAAAAGTAACAAAAAGAATCATGCTTAAGTCGACTTGATTTTCTTTGTGGGCCCTCTTTGTTTTTTCTTGTTTGGTTCTTTTTTTTTTTAAACTTAAAAATTTTTATTTATTTCGGTATGTGTATGAATGTAACATCTGCATGCAGGTCTGTCCACCCCTGTGTAGGCAATCTGGCCTTGGCGGAGGTCAGAAGAGGTGTCGGATCCCCTGGAACTGAGTTTTCTCATGGAATTGGAGTTTTCAGATTGGTTCGCAGCCGCCATGTGGGGTGCTGGGATCGAACCAAAGGTCCTCTGTAAGAGCGGTCAGTCTCTTAAACGCGAGGGCCATCTCTCCAGCCCGTTTGATTTCTTTTATGGGGGGTTGTTGTTTTTTAGAGAGGGTCTCACTAGGTAGCCCACAAGTTGCCTTGAACTGGCAAGTCGTCAGCTTTAAACTCTCAGATACTGGGAATTATAAGAATGCACGTACTAGGGGCTGGCTCCCTCCCTCCCTCCCCCCCCTTCTAAAGGGTTCCTGGAATAAACTGACAAAGATTAATCAGGAGACAAGGTATTCAGATTTATGATCTGCAAAAAAGAAAAAAAATAGTACAATGAGAAATTCTGGGTTGTTTGATTTATTCACTAGGCCAAAGTGCTCACCAGTTTATCTAGCCATCTAGGGGAGAGAGAGAAGGAACATCAAGGAACTTGAGTTTTAGGGCTCCATGGCCTGGAACAAAGTCTGTTTTGTTGGCAGAATAAACAATAGTTTGTAAATGATTCTGAGACCCAAATAGAAGATAGTACTGGGCCAAAGTTTTTCCATGTGTTGATAAACTTCAGTTCTTTTTTACTGAGATGTGAGTTTTGTCAATAAAAGATGCAAGATGGGACAGAGGTGACAGTTTTTTTCTTTGGTGGTATGAACTTTAGGCAGGTAAAGGAACTTTGTAGAAAGCCTCTTTCAGTGGGATGGAGAGATGACCTAGAGGTTAAGAGCACAAACTGCTCTTGGCAGAGGACCGGGGTTCGATCCCCAGGCACCCATATGGACAGCGGAGAACCGTCTTTAACTAAAGTTCCAGGGAATTTGGACGCCCTCTTCTGATCTCCGCGCATTGGCACAACACGGGGTCACAAACCTACATTGCAGACAGTACATTCATCACAACATAAAAATAAATAATATTAAAAAAAATTGAAAGCCTCTTGTCAGCATTGGGGTAGAGAATCAAAGCAAAGTGAAAGGGACCTGGATTCTGAGTTGGGTCTCAGAGATCTTCAGATTTCAAAGCACCAGGCTGTGGGGTGTATAAGTTTTGGAGTATGTATTAGGGGGCTCAACTGTGGGGTCATATAGAAACTCTATGCTTAACTTAAATATTATTTGTTTTGACTTTTATTATTTTTTTTGTCTTTTTCAAGACAGGGTCATCCCTGTAGCCCCAGGGTGGCCTGAAATCAACTCTGTAGATTCAGGCTGGCTGAACTCACAAAGATCTGCATGCTGTTCCTCCCAAGTGCTAGGATTAAAGGAGGCTGCGCCAACCGATGCCCACTGACATTATATTTTATGTGTAGGAGTTTTTTGCCTACCTGTGTACAAGTGTACCCATACATGCAATGACCCTAGAGGCCAGAAGAGGGCATTTAGAGGGGGGGTACCCGGGAACATGGAAAAGTTATGGAAGGTTGTGTTAGCCACCATGTGGGTCTAGAATAAAACCCTGGTCCTTTTGAAAGACTAACCTGTGCTCTTAACACTGAACCATATCCCTAGCCCTCATGCTTAAGTCTTCTGAGGAGTTTAGCAATTTCCCAGAAAGATTGAAACACATTTTAAACATTTCCACCTTCAAAGCATGGATTATAACGATTTTCCTACAGTTTTTGCCAACATTTGTTGGTAAGAAAGACTAGAGACACTTGATCCCCTAGCCAGAAGGCACTCATCCTGCAGCAAGCCGCCAGTTAGCGGTTCCACACTCTAATTACAGCAGGAAAGCAGTATGTCCTATGGATGGAAAGTGTTGGGTGAGACCAGAGAATCCTTGATAAGAAAAAAAACAGAGGGCTAGTGAGGGGGCTCAACAGGTAAATGTGGCTTTGTGGCCAACCATGAGTGACCTGAGTTCATTCGCAACCTACACTGTGGAGAAAAAACTGACTTTCCCCAAGTTGGTTCCCTCTGACCTGCATATTGTGCCCCCTGGCAATGTGCTTTGCCACCAGGTAACCACAATAACAATGACAACAACAGGAAGACATATGTATACATTTCCCAGAATCTGGTTTGTCCGTTATCTTAGCTTGTAGTTACCCTGTATTAACACAAGGTGGTGCTCCAAGCCCAGATTTGCATCAATTTTGTTGCAGACTTAGAACCATGTAAAATAAGTTGGTGAGCAGAAGGTGTGGACTCCAGGGAAGTGCAGCTTCGGGATGTGTTCCCCATTCTGTAAGCAGCATTCTACTAGTAACTCATTATACTAATAAATACTATTCAATTTTTTCCTAGTCTCCCTTTCTCATATGCCTTAGCTTTAATTAAAAGCCGGGTATGGGGGCGCACCCTTTAATACAAAAAAAAAAGGAAAAAAAAAAAGGAAAAAAAAAGAGCACTTGGTAGGCAGAGGCAGGCGGATCTTTGTGAGTTCCAGGCCAGCCTGGTCTACAAAGCGAATTCCAGGACAGCTAGGTCTACATGGAGACCCTGTCCGCGGAAAAGATCAAAAAAAATAATAAAAACTGAATTTTACAGGGGCTGGAGAGATGGCTCAGGGGGTTGAGCAGTGGCTGCTGGTCTTGCAGAGGACTAGTTTGATTCCCAGCACGCCACATGGTGGCTAAGCACCAGCTTAGGCCAGGCGTGTTGGCGAATGCCTTTAATTCCCAGCACTCTGGGGAGGCAGGAGGCACAGGCAGCAGATCTCTGTGAGTTCCAGGGACCGAGCGTGGTCTACACAGTGAGCTCCAGGTCAGGTGGGACTAAAGGGAGACCCCGTCTCAAAAAACCAACCGCCCACCAAAAAAAACCCAAAAAACAAAAAAAAAAAAAAACCAAACAAACCAAAAACTCTGATTTACAGGCTTGGCAATGGAACACAGTGGTTGAGTCTCCTTGTGTGTGTGCGTGTGTGGTGTTGGTGTGTGTGGTGTTTGGTGTGTGTGTGTGTGTGGTAGACCTGTGGTTTTGATTTGAAGCATGAAAAACCACTAAACTTTGTGATTTTATTTTTTTGTCTTTAAAAAGTTTTTTTATTTTATTTTTATGTGTATGAGGGAAATTGTCTGCATGTATGTAAGTGGACCTGTGTCTACAATGCCTGGTATTGCCTTCGGAGGGGTCAGAAGGGTGTTGGATTCCCGTCAACTGACTTGGTTGTTGTATCATAACCATGTGGTTCTGGGAATGTGAACCTGGGACTCTGACAAGAAGCGTCAGTCTCTTACCACGGAGCCATCTCCTACAGACCCTTTTTTGTCTTTTTATTGTTTATTTTTTATTGTTTTTTGAGACAGATTTCCCTATAGTAGCCCAAGCTGGCCGTGAACTCACTCACATCTCCAGACCAAGCTGGCCTTGGAACGCACGAGAGATCCACCTGCCCTGCTGCTCCCTCCTGAGCACTGTGGACCAAAGGCATGGCCTGCTTAAAGACGGTTCTTAGCCACCAACGTGGGTGACTGGGATCGAACCCGGGTCCCTGCAAGAAGCAGTCAGGTGCGCTTAACCACTGAGCCATCTCTACAGCTTTTTTGTCTTTTGAAGACAGGTTTCCCTTAGCCCCAGCTGGACCTAGAATTGGCTATGTACACAGGCTGGCTTTGATCTCACAGAGATGCACGTGCCTCTGCCTCCTGAGTTTTGCTGGGATAAAGGTATGTGCACCACATTCGGCTCTAGACTGTAATATTTCTTCCTCTAACATCGTGTCTTAGTAACTTAATAAATGTGACCATATGGAAAAATTATTTTACTAAAACTTCAAGTTTTATTTATAGAAGCAAAATGAGTAAGTTTCCATTGTTCCCATTCCGGAACAACCATTAGGCCCCGTTCAGGGCTGTTAGGGTGATCTAGCTCATGTTAAATTGCTTTGAGAACCACAGACGTGGATTTTCAGTGTGGTGTGTGGGTGGTATGTGTGGTGTGAGTGTGTATGGGATGAACCCCAAAGCCTCTTACATGCAAAGCTAAGGGCTCCACCCCAGCCAAGGACCACAGAACTTACAAGGCATTTTTTTTTTATGATTTTGGGGTGCTGGGGTTAGTATTAAACCCAGGGCCTTCCTGCCCATACTAAAAACAGTACACTATGGGGCTGGAAGAGATGGCCTAGTGGTTAAGAGCGCTGACTGGCTCTTGCAGAGGACCCTGGGTTCGATCCCATCAACCCACATGGGTGGGCTAAACAAAATCTTTGCCCTAGTTCCAGGGGAATTCTGACGCCCTCTTCTGAAATCCTCCGCGGTCGTGTAAACAACATGGGTGCACAAACATGCAATGCCACAGTGCATTCAACAACTAAAAAATAATAAAATTTAAAAAAACACACTGTATCACTGAATTAGATCTCAGTCTTATTTTTTATATATATTATTTTTTTTATGTGTTTGATGTAATTGTCTGCATGTAGGTTTGTGCACACCTTGGTGGAATGCCTGCAGAGGTCAGAAGAGGGCATCAGATTCCCCTGGAAACTGGAGTTTAAAAGAACAAGTTCTCAGCCGCCACTGGGTGCTGGTGATCGAACCCAGGGTCCTCTGTGAAGAGCAGTTGGCATGTTCTTAACTGCTAGGCCATCTCTCCAGCCCAGGTCTAGGTCTTATTTTTATTTTTATTTATTGAAATTGTTCCTTTGTTTTTATTTCCTTTTAATAAGTTCACATTGTAGCTCAGGCTGGCCTTGAACTTATAAGCAACTCGCTTGTCTTAGCCTCCGAAGTGCTGGAATTCAGGCATAAGCCACCACACCTGGACTTGATTTCTATTCTTTGATTTTTTTTTTTTTGTTTTTTTGAGACAGGGTGCTTCCCGTGTAGCCCCGCTGGACCTGAACGTTGCTCGCTGTAGCCAGGCTGGCCTGAAACTCACAAAGATCCTGGCCTGCTCGTGCCTCCCAAGTGCTAGGATAAAGGCGTGCGCCACCAACCCCGGCCTATGTTCTATTTTTAAACAAGAATAAAGCCATTAGTCCTTTTTTTTGTCTTTTCCCTTTTTTTTAATTGAACATCGTACAATTCATCCATGGTTCCCAGTCAAATCCAGTGCCTCACCCCAGTGCCCCAACCCCCCATCAGAACTCAAGCATCTACAACATCAAGCTAAGCCTATCCACGATGTCACAAACCCAGATGTCTTCTTCTCGAGGAAATAGCTCTGTTGCAAATTAATCAGCATATTTAGGAAATCTTAGTGTAAGGCATATCTTCCTCACAATAGTACTCAGTCTCCTTGTGTTCTCATTCCAGGTCAGTGCCCCCACCCATCTCTCCCTCTTCCGCTCCCCAGCCCCTGACCCACATCATCCCCCCACCCTTCCCCTCTCTTCACCTCCCCTAACCTTCCATCATACCCCAAGTTTATCTCCCCCTCTTTCCTCTCCCAACCCAACACCATTCTTCACCTTCTTGACCTCCAACCTAGTAACATTTGTCCCTTACTGTCCCCCCTTTTGGGGGATTTTCTTTTCCTTGAACCTTCATGTATCCTGTTCCAATTTCCTTTGGCTCCTGGTGGTTATATCAAGGATATGTACTGTAGGTGAATGCAGGCCACCTGTGACTGCGCACAGTTTTGCCTGCCTGGCACTGACCTGACCCCACCCTGCACGGTGAGAGCAGTGTCCCAATGAGGGGAAAGAGAGCTTGGCAAGACCTAACGTTCAGATCCCATGGACAAGTGATGCAGGGAGCGAGCTGACATGAGCGTGTGTATACAGACGTGTGAAATGCAGGGTGTGGGATTGGCTGCTGAAAGATGAACATCATTCTGGCTATATAAGTGACATACTGTATACAATAAAGCAGATTCTTCATTACCTTTATCATCTAACAGGATCCCCAGTTTGTTATTCCACATGTGCGTAAGTGCAAGCCCATCAGGCTTTGAGATGTTGTGTGCTATCTGGAGAGCGGAGGATGGCCTATCAGCCACAGTCTGAAATTCAAGTCTTGGGGTGATCAGCCCCCTGACTCATGGAGTTTTAATTGACACAGGGCCTTAGGGAGAGCCATCAACTCTACCAGCCTGAATCTGTGGAGCATCTAGCTGCCCAGATTCAGCTATAGAGTGGGTATTTCCATAGCCAGCTGGCACCTGTGAAAAAGTGCCAGCCTTCCAGGGAGAAGCTCTGGCAGCAAATCGTTCCCCTGTAGGACGGCGTTACATCTGACTGCAGAAGTGTCTGACATATATACTCACTCAAAGGACTTGGTGCTGCATCCACACATAGGTAGAACATACATTCTTGTTGTCTGTTTGTCATTAATTCACTCAGAACAAATTCTCTAGTTTCCATCCATTTACATTCAAATGTCACAATTCATCTCTCTCACGGCGAGTAGTACTCATCATGGGTGTGCACATTTTCACACAATCCATTCAGTGGTGTGGGAATTAGGTTGTTTTCCATGTTCTTCCGATTATTGGGAAGAGAGCAGCAACTGTGGGAAGATCCAGTTTGAACTAGGGGATGAGTTCTCAGCTAGCACCCCAGGGTACCATGTGGGAGGCGTGGGGCTACTCTGACCCTGCCCAAGAGGGAGCAAGCAAATGGCGGCTAGGCACATGATGCTAGATTGAGCATGTACTGAGGCGTTAACTGGGGGTCGTGATTGGCTCTGGGAGCTGACGTCACTTTTGCTTACAAAAGTGAGTTGCAGCAGGCATGAATTGCGAATTCTCCATTACCATTGATTACACAGAATTCCGGCTATTAGTTTCTGCTGAGAATACAGGCCAAGGGGCTGGATTTCGAGTGTGTTGTGGGCCAGTGGGGTTGGGCGGCTCTCCACAGAACACCCAACCTGGTTATCTGGATAGGGGCGTGGACGGATGACCTAATCAGGGTCACAGCTGGTGAAGTGAATTTGAGTGGGTGTACAATATGGCCATCAGCCATCAGCCTGAATTCCTGTCCAGAGACCAACAATCTTTGGGCAGGTGGGAAAGCACAGCCAGACAGGGAAACATTCCATTGTCCGAGGCTAAGGACCTGAGTTGAAAGTACTTCTCAGGTCAGGTTACAAAGACGACCAACTGACCTCTGCGCAGGGGATTCGGTTCCCTACGTGGGCCGACAGGCGGGTCACGTGTTCCCCCTTCCCTTAGCAGGACTGTGCTGTACACTGCTCTAGCAAGAGAAGCTCCCACAGCAACAAACAGGGATGTACAGGTATCTCTACGTGGTGAAATGAGTACTTTGGGTATATGGCCAGGAGTGGTATAACTGGTTGTACTGTAGGACTTACAAATTTTTATAATTTGAGAGTTCCTCCACACGCGTCCATAGTGGAATGCACTAGTCTGCATTCCCACAATAAGGCATGAGGTTCCTTTCGGGGGTCTACACCGTCAACCAGCACGGGCTGGCGCTTCAGTGAACCGAAGCCAGCTGAGGGGTAAGAGGGAAGCGTTACAGGGTTGATAGTCGCAGGTTTCGTGAAGACTAAGGATGGGTAGCAGGGGGGGGTTTGTTTTTTTTAAAGTGTTTTTTTTGCAAGATCGCGCCGGGAGCCCCAGCGGTCACTGGAACTGCACGTGTAGACCAGGGCGGGCCTGAACACACAGAAGACCACCGCCCGCGTACCGCCACCCCAAAGGGCGTAGTATTAAAAAGGCGTGCGCCACCATGGCCCAGCGGGTGTTGACAGGGGGTTAAGCTAGCGCGTTAGCCAGGAGGTTTCGGCGGTCAGGTTGAGAAGGCGCGGGCATAGCGGAGCCCATCCGTGGTTTGGGCCGAGTTTTCGGCTGCGGGGGGTAGGGCTCAAGCATGCTGTGAGATTCATCTTCAATTTCGGATCACTGAGGTAGATGTATCACGGGGTTTCCCCACTTGGGGGTTTCTTTCGATTCCTTAGTGTTTCTTTTGCGGGAACGAAGCGTTGTATCTTAAGGGGGGTCACATTTAATGGATGTTGTCCCTTAGGCCTGAGCAGCGGATGGCCCAGTTAAGAAGACTTTCCTACATCTAACGTTTGGAGGGTACTGCCTAATGTTGGTGCTGCTAGCAGTTTCATCGAGTTTTCGGATTGTAATGAGTCTTGATCCCGGGGAGTGATTGTTGGTGCAAGGAAGAAGGAGAAGGGTCCAAGAATGACTGGTAAACTTTTAAAATTTTTTAATTTATTTTTTTTTAGGTGTATGGAATGACACGGTCTGCAGTAGGTCTGGCACCCTGTCAATGGCAATGCCAGTGGAGGTCAGAAGAGGGTATTGGATTCCCCTGGAACTTGGATACAAAGATGGTTCTTAGCCGCCATGTGGGTGCTGGTGATGGAGACTCAGGTCCCGCTGCAAGAGCAGTTGGTGCTCTTTACTCACTAGGCCTTCTCCAGCCCAGAAATGGATACTGATTTTTTATAGTTGATTTTTTTAACCTGCCACTTTACTGAAAGATATTAATCATTTCTAGTAGGTTTTCTGGTGGAAATTTTTGGATCTCTTATGTATAATATCATGATCATCGTCAAATAGGGATAATTTGATTTCCTTTTTTCAATTAAGTACTCCTTAAGTCTTCTTCTCTTGTCTTCTGCTCTTGCAAGGGGTTTCAAGCACTATATTGAAAGAAGTGGAGATGCCCGGGTGGTGGCACATGGCTTTAATCCTAGTACGTGGGAGGCAGAGGCAGGCGGATCTTTGTGAGTTCAAGGCCCAGCCCTGGTCTACAGAGTGAATCCAGGACAGCTGGGGCTACAGGGAGACCTGTCTCGAAAAGACTAAGAAAAAAAAAAAAAAAAAAAAAGTGAGATAGAGGGCAACCTTCTGGTTCCTGCTTTTAATGGGGAACTGTTTCCGGTTTTTTTTTCCATTTAGAATGATGTTGTGTGGGTTTTTTTATACATACACCTTTTATGATATTGAGGTATGCTCCCTCCAGACCAAAAAATTCCTTCTAGGACTTCAAAAATTTTTAAATTATTATATTATAAAAAACTTTTTATGTGTATGGAGTTGTACTGGTCTGCATGAGGTTTGCACTAGTGTCAGCAATGCCACAGAGGTCAGAAGAGGGTGTCGGATTCCCCCTGGAATTGGAGGTTCTTCCGGGATTGGAGTTACAGACGGTTCTCACAGCTACCATGGATGGATGCTGGGATGAACCTGGTCTACTGCAAGAGCAGTCGGCACTCTTTTTGTTTTTTTTTTTTTTCTTTCTTTTCTTTTTTAAATTTTATTTTTCTTTTGTGTTTGTATGTAATTTTTTTTTTTCTTCTGGCTGATCTTGCACCAGTGTCTGTGCAAATGTCAGCGGAGGTCAAAGACGGGTATCCGATTCCCCGGAACTGGAGTTAAAGATGAGCTCCTCAGGCCGCCATGTGGGTGCTGGGGATCGAACCCGGTCCTCTTGCAAGAGCAGTTGTGCTCGTTAAACCACGCTAATAGCCATCTCTCCCGCCCCCTTCTTCTAGGACTTTTAACATGAATCCATGTTTGGGTTTTTGTCAAAGGCCATTTTCTGCATCTATTGATATCACCATGTGAGGTTTTTTTTGAAAGCGCATTTATATGTGTTTTAACTGATGTTATTGACTAAGATGTTGAACCATCCCTCGCAGTTCTGAAATAAGCCCTACCTGAATCATGGTGGATATATTTTTGATGGTGCAGCTATCTGGTATGTGGTTTGCAAGTATTTTTTGGTGGTTGAGCATCTTTGCAGTAGTTCATTAAGGAAAAAAAAATATGTGTTTTTTTTTATTGTTTTCTCTGTGTTGTTTTGTTTTGGGTATTAGAGGAATGCTGGCTTCATATGAGTTTGGAAGTGTCTCCCCCTGTATTCTAATCTTGTTGAATAGCTTGAGAGTTATTGGTAGTAGTTTTGCTTAAGGTCTGGTAGAATTCTGCTGTGAAAAGCCATCTGGGCCTGGCTTTTTTTTAAGTAAGGAGGTTTTGAATCTACGTTACGTTCGCAATTTTTTCATTGTATGGGTATGCTTAAGAGCTTTGACCTCGTCGTTGATTTAACTTTCCAGTGGTGTCCATGTCTCTAGAAATTCATCCATTTTGGGCCTAGTGTTTTTCTCAATTTAATGGAGTATAGAAGTTGTGGAAGTATTTCCCTATTATACAATGTTCATGGATTTTTTTTTTTTTTTTTTTTTTTGTGTGTGTGTGTGTCTGTTGTGGTGTTTCCCATTTTGTCTCTGATCTTGTTGATTTGGATTTGCTCTTTCTTTTGGTTAACTGTGCCAAGGGTCCATCTATCTTGTTTAGCCTCTCAAAGAACCAGCTCTTAGGATAATTTTTTTTGTATTATTTTGTTTCTAGTTAATTTCTCCTCTGATTTTTATTTCTTCTCATCTACCAGGTTTGAGGTTTGTTTGTCCTTGGCTTTCCAGTGTCTTGAGTTGTGCCGTTAAGTCTTTTATATGTACTCTTTCTGATTTTTTAACGTAGGCATTAAGACTTATCTATAAATTTCCCTCTTAGGACTGCTTTTACGGTGACCCAAAGGTTTGGTTGTGTTGTATTCTCATTTTCGTTTAGTTCCAGGAATACTTTTATTTCTTTCTTAATTTCTTCTTTAACCCACTGATCATTAGGAGTATATTATTTAATCTCCATGAGTTCCTGAGGTTTTTGGAGTTTCTTTTGTTGTTTGTTATAAGCTTTATTGCACTGTGGTCTGATAGAATGCATGGAATTATTTCAATTTTTTGAATTTGTTGAGTTTTGTTTTGTGTCCCAGAATGTGATTAATTCTAGAAAAGCTTGCATGTGCTGCTGAAGAGGAAGTGAATTCTTTGATGCATGGGTGGAATATTCTGTAGATGTCCATTAGGTCCATTTCTTGTAAGGTGTTATTTAATTCAGATGCCTGTTTATTCTTTGTCCTCCAGTTGATCTGCCTAGTGAAGAGAGGGGGATATGGAAGTCACCTACTATTATTGAATTGGGGTTAATCTGTGTTTAATAGTCCTGGAGTACTGTTTTTTATGAATTTGGGTACACCAGAATTTGGTGCATATATATTCATGATTGTAATATCTTCTTGGTCAATTGTTTCTTTGATTAGAATGAAGTGACCCTCTTTATCTCTTCTGACTAGTTTTAATTTGAAGTCTATTTTGTCAGATATTAGAATTACAACACCAGCTTACTTTTTAGAGCCATTTGTTTGGAATATTCTCTTCCATCCTTTCACCCTAAGATAGTGTTTATAAAAAAAAAAAAAGAGAGTGTCTATCTTTGAAGGTGAGGTGAGTTTCTTGAAGGCAACCAAAAAATGGGTTTTCTTTTCGTTTGTTTAATTTTTTTTGTTTTGTTTTCCTTTTTGAACCATTGTATTAGTCTGTGTCTTTTGACAGGGGAGTTGAGGTTATTGATATTTAATGATAATATTGAAAGGTGTGTATTGGATACTGTCAATTTAAGTTTGTGGCTCTATTTTGAATTTCCATTATTATATTCTCCTTTTTTTTCTCTCTGTAACCTCTTGAGTATGCTCATTCATGTCTTCAATCCTATGTATTGTTTTGAGTATTCTCTGTTAGGGCTGGTTTGGTAGACATGAATTCTTTCAGCCTATTCATCTCATCCAAAATTTTCTGTTCTCCTTCAACCTTGATAGTTTTGCTGGATAAAATATTCAGGGTTGGCATCCAAGGTTGTTTAGAGCTGAGAATACTTTCATCCAGGCTCTTCTGGCTTTCATAGTTTGAGAAGTCAGCCGTGATTCTGATGGATTTTCTTTTATATGTAACTTGTTCTTTTTCTCTAGTAGCCTTCAGTATCCTTTTTTTGTCCTGTATATTTATTTATTTTAAAAATGTTTTATTTATTTTTATGTGTATGAAGTATTGTCTGAATGCATGTAAGTGCACTCCAGTGCCCAAGGTCAGAGGAGGATGTCAGATCCCCTGGAACTGGAGTTACAGTTGGTTGTTAGCCACCATGTGGGTGCTAGGAACCAATAAGTTCCTCGGGAAGAAGAGTCAATACACCTATCCTCTGAGCCATCTCTCCAGTCCCTTGTTTGTTTTTATTTATTTTTTTTTTGAGACTGGGTCTTCCTATAGCCCCAGCTGCACTGGGGCTCACTCTGTAGACCAGGCTGGCCTTGAACTCAGAGATCCCTCTGCCTCTGCCTCCTGAGTGCTAGGACCAAAGTTGTGTGTCACCATGCCCAGCTTAAAGATGGTTCTTAGCTGCCATGTGGGTGCTGGGAATCGAACCCGGTTCTCTGCAAGAGCAGTCAGTGCTCTTCACAGCTGAGCCATCTCTCCAGTTCCTGTTCTGTATATTTAATGCTTTTACTATATGTCATGATGCTTTTCTGTTATGGTCATATCTAGTTGGTGTTCTATGTGCTTCTCAAATCTCTATAGGTAATTCTTTCCTTAATTTTGGGAAGTTTTCTTTTATTATCATGTTGAAGATCTGTTCAATGCCATTAGCCTGAGATTCTTCTCCTTCCTGTATGCCTATAAATTCTTAGATTTGGTCTTCTCATGTTGTTCCATATTTCCTGCATATTCTTTTTTTATTTTTATTTTTCATAGTCTTTGCTTAAGGATTCCAGATCTTCAACTTTGTCATCTAGTCTTGATATTATTTTCTGTTTCACTCATTCTGCCTGTGAGGCTTTCTGCCGTTGTTTCCAATTGACTTATTGGGTTCTTCAAATTCATGCAGATTTCCGTTTGGGTTTTCCTATTTCTAACTCTTTTGTGAATTCAGTTTTCAAGTGATGAATTTCTTTTTTGATATTTCACTAAGCTGCATATTTGTATTTCCTGAGCTTCCATCACAAGTTCTTTGAGTTATTTGTGTTTTAAGTTCTTTGACCATGTTCATAACTGTTCTTTTAAATTCTGAGTCCAGGTGTTCCTCAGAATGGTTTTCATTGTAGTGCCCTTCTGGAGGAGAATGGGTTTTGTAGGGGATATAGTCTCTTTTTTTTTTT
>VZQC01002269.1:2805053-2821065 GCA_009823505.1 Rhizomys pruinosus
CCCCAGCACTCACATGGCGGCTGAGAACCGTCTGAAACTCCAATTCCAGGAGAACTCCAGTTCCAGGGGAATCCGAGACCCTCTTCTGACCTCCGCGGCATTGCACGACACGGGTGCACACACCTGCATGCAGACAGTACATTCATACACATACCGAAATAAATAAAAATTTAAAAAAATTTAAAAAAAGTGCCAAAAAAAAGCATCTGAGGGGCTGGAGAGATTATTTAACAGTTAAGAGCAGTTGCTGCTGTAGCAGAGGATGGGAGTAGGTTCTTAGGATCTTGCAACTACCTATAATTCCAGTTCTAGGGGATGTGACACTCTCATTTACCCTCCTCCAGCTCTGTATGGTGCACATGAACCCACGGAGGCACACTCACAAACACATAAATAAAAAATATATTGCCCGGTGTGATGGCGCACGCCTTCAATCCTAGCACTTGGGAGGCAGAGGCAGGCGGATCTCTGTGAGTTCCGGGCCAGCCTGGTCTACAGAGTGAGTTCCGGGCCAGCCTGGTCTACAGAGTGAGTTCCAGGCCAGCTGGAGCTACAGGGAGACCCTGATTCAAAAAAAAACCCAAAAAAACAACAACAAAAAAAAACCCACAACAAAAACCCCAAACCTCTTGCGAATGCACTTAAAGCCCGGCTGCTTTATCTGGGCCGGGGAGCCTTTAGCAATCGTAATTCGCAACGGACTCAACCAGCCAAATGACCTGGCAGTCCAAGGTTCAAGAGAAACGTGGACTCAGATATCTGTCTTCCCTCTCTCCCCTCTTGATGGGCCTCGGCCCGCCCTCCATCCACTCAGCAGCCTCAGCTCGCGTGGGTGCAGCGCACGGTACCAGGACCTGGACACCGGCTGCGGGAAACGCCTGGCTTGTAGCCAGGGAACCGCGCTCAGCTCCGGAGTTCGCGCGCATGCACTGAGGCCAATCCAGAGACTAAACGGGCAACCTACACCTTCACCCGCACCTCTCCGGCGGTCTGGAGCAAAGGCCGCCAGAAGCCTGACCTTTCACCTCCATGCCTTACCTCAGCTCACCAATTTTGACTCTAGCAAATAAAGCTCCGAGGAGAGTGTGGAGGCGGGACTTACCAGGGCCCGGCTCGCGCCGATTGGATTAGAAGGCGCCGGTGGGGCGGGCCGCGCGAGGGGCGGTGCCCTTTCCCGAGGGGCGGGGAGTGGCGGGGGCTGCGCCTGCGCGCTGGGCCGGGTACGCGTGCGCGGTGGGCGGAGCGCGCAGCTATCCTCTTTACCAGCCCCGGCTCGCAGAGCCCTGCTCAGCCCTGTGTAGTGCTCGTGTTTCATCGCCTGGTCGCGGAGAGTCGCTGCGGCTGCGGAGTGGGCGTTCGGTTTTCGGGTCGTCATGGCTGGATACGAATACGTGAGCCCGGAGCAGCTGGCTGGCTTCGATAAGTACAAGGTAGCGTGGGCCCGCGGACGCCCCTTTCCCCCCTCGCCCCGGCCGCGCCCTGGCGGCGGAGGGGCCGGCGCGGTCCGTGTCACCTTGTGCCTGCCGCATGGCTTCCCGGCGCGCTACTGGGCGTTTGTGCGCTGGGGTGCCTCGAGCCCCGGGGTGCTCGAGGTCGGGGAGCGTGGGAGCATCCTAGGCCCGCCCACGGGATTGTGGCGCCCCGCGGGAGGTTGCGTTTCCCTTCGAGCGTTCACGGAAAGTGGAGTGAGAGAACCTCTCACCCTCTTTCCACTCACTGTCACTGTTTTGCGTTTTCAGCCTTTCCCTGTAAAGATGCAGTTCTCTTCTGTGTCCTTTTCTTGTCTCCGTTTGAATGAACTTTCCACCTGCCCTTCTTGCACACAACTTCAGAGATGGGGTTGGTTCTTTGGTAGAGGGGCTCCGGGAGGGGAAGTGACTGCCCCAGGCCTTGCTGCACTTGCACTCGCTTCTCCCAGGGGAAGAGGCGTTCTCAGCGAAGCTCGTGGCCTCGGGGCTGCCGGTTGAGAGACTGTGCACTAGAAGGAGCTTGGAGTGCTAAGAGCGCGCGGGCTTTCAGAGAACCCGATGCCAAAGCCAGGTTTTCTGTTTCCCTGCGAGCCGGTCATTTAAACTCGGCCTCTTTTTTAGGTTCTTAAGTGTAAGAAAAGTTTCTGTCGTGCATAGTGGGTTGTAAAGGTTTGAGAAGAGTCTGGCACGTAATGACCCCCCTCCCCCCTTGGAAATACTAGCTTTTAATTTGAATCCAAATTTAGTTCCCCTACCAGTGAATGACTGTTCTGGTCATCCAGTCGCCTTAGCCTGAAAACAATGGGCTTGTTATCTGTTATCCTCACATCGGGTCTTAAGGTGCTTTCTGTTCCTTTATGACACTTTTCTTTAGTGTTTGTTGTCTGTACAAAAGATGACACTCGCGCAGCCGACCAGCATGCCCCAAGCATAGTGCTACACTGCATTCTGGGCACGTGGTAAACATTTGTGAAATGAATGAATATCTGGAAAAATCATAATGGTCTTTCACTGAAATAGAAAGCAACACTGAGGGGCCTTAGAAGGTGGAGTAGTACAATCCTCATCCTTCAATCATGTGCCATACTATTCTGAACTGAGGTGATGATTTGCCCTAAAACAGTACGGAAAAGCAGCTCCAGAGCCATCTTGGTAGCTCTGGTCATTAACCCAGATACCTGGTCTTGTGCCTTCAGCTCCACCTCCTTTTAGTTATCTGTTCTGCACTGTAAATATTGACGCATAAAATATTTTCTTCCTGGAGTCTGACTTTCAGAGTACATTTTAATAAAATAGCTGTTTAGGGAACCTTGTTTTTCTTACAGTCTTCTCCAGATTTGTTTTCAGCTAGACAGAGGTCTTTATCAGAAATTTCAGTGTGATTTTTCTGGGTTCTTCCCCCTCCTTTCCTTATCTGACTCAGTTCCTGTGTGGGACAGCAAATTTCCTACAGTCCTGGGAAACAAAGGTCAATTTACCAAGTGTCCAATGTTCACTAATTTGTTGATGTTATTTTAGTTATGATGTAGTTTCTTTGGGGGGGGGAAATGAGCACAAATTTATAACCTTAACATTCTTCTAGTAGAAGGTTCTTTGCTTAATACTGCATTCATATTAAACATATGAACCCAGAAGTACCCAAAGGAAACAAATCTGTGTGGTCATTTTTGTTGGAATGTGAATTGTACCCTGAGCTTGTTTCTTTCATCATCTCATCTTCATTATGTAGTCTTCAGATAGTTTATGATTTATAACTTACTGAATTAAAATACACTCTTCCTGGGCTGGAGATATGGCTCAGTGATTAAGAGCACTGACTGCTCTTCCAGAAGACCAGGATTCAAGTCCCAGCACTCACATTGTAGCTAACAACCGTCTGTAACTCCAGTGCCAGGGGAATCCGACCTTCTTTTGACTCCATGGCATTGTGTGACATGGGTGCACTTACACACATGCAGGCAATACACTTATACACATAAAATTAGAAACAAAAACAAAAACAACTCTTTTCCCATGAAATATGTAGAGTCAAAACACTCAATAGAGGTTTTTATTTTCTGGTGTGATCTTTTGTAACAGAGCAAAGAGATGTAGAAAAAAAGTTGATGCTCTTAAGAACAGCTGGTGGAAAAAAATTACTTTTGAACCCATTTAATTTATCTTCCGCAGAGGCACATCTGATAGCTCCACCAGGAAACCTGGCACTTAACACAGAATAGCTGCAGAGCCGGTGCACACAGAGGATCAATTAGGTTTGTGTAGTAAAAAAAGGGCAAGGCACTTGGTTTTCGGTAAAGAAGAAAGCCTGGAATGGACTCCCTTCTATACTTATTTATGTCTGCATTTTTTGTTGTGCTTAACACAATCCTACTCAACAGTTGTTAATAATTAGTTGAGCTGAGCGTGGTGTCACATGCCTTTAATCCCAGCGCTTGGGAGGCAGAGGAAGGCGTATCTCTGTGAGTTCAAGGCCAGCCTGGTCTACAAGTGAGCTCCAGGCCAGCTGGGACTAAAAGGAGACCCTGTCTCAAAAAGAATTAGTTTAATACCTGCTTTCTCTGTCAGGACAAGAGCTCTGATAAGCTGTCATGTTAAGTTTTGTTTGTTTGTTTGTTTGTTTGTTTGTTTTTGGTCTTTTTGAGACAGGGTCTCTCTATAGCCCAGCTGGCCTGGAACTCTCTCTGTAGACCAGGCTGGCCTTGAACTCACAGAGATCCGCCGCCTGCCTTTGCCTCCCGAGTGCAGGGATTATAGGCATGTGCTACCACACCGGGCTGAATTTATTAAGTTTTTAAAAAAAATTGTTTTCATTTTATGTGTATGAGTGCTTTGCAAGCATGCATTGCAAGCATGCAATGTCTTGGAAGCATGCATTGCAAGCATGCAATGTCTTGGAAGCATGCATTGCAAGCATGCAATGTCTTGAAAGCCAGAGAGGGCGGAGTTAAGGACAGGTGTTAGGTGCCATGTGTGTACTGATCCCAGGTCCTCTACAAGAGTAGCCAGTGCTTTTAACCACTGAGTCATCTCTCCAGCCCCCTAGAAAGTATTTTTTTAACAATTTTTTAAAAATTTATTTCTGTATATGTATGAATGTATTGTCTGCATGCAAGTTTGTGCACCCGTGTCGTGCAATGCCGCGGAGGTCAGAAGAGGGCGTCGGACTCCCCTGGAACTGGAGTTCTGGAATTGGAGTTTCAGATGGTTCTCAGCTTCCATGTGAGTGCTGGGGATCGAACCCAGGTCCTCTGTAAGAGCGGTCGGCGCTCTTAACCGCTAGGCCATCTCTCCAGCCTGAAAGCATTTTAAATATAAAGGTGTGGGTAGGCATAGCTACTTTTGAAGTTTTATTTTGAATGAAGATGCCAACCTAACTTCTGTTCCACTGATTAATAACATAACTAAGCCGGGTGTGGTGGCGCACGCCTTTAATCCTAGCACTTGGGAGGCAGAGGCAGGCGGATCTTTATGAGTTCAAGGCCATCCTAGTCTACAGAGTGAATTCCAGGACAGCTGGGGCTACAGGAAGACCCTGTCTCGAAAAGACCAAAAAAAAAAAAACATACCTAGACAGTCGCGTTGAGGGTCCGCCCTCGTGAGGCTTCCTTCCTCTCCTACGCATTGCTCCTCCCTTTTCCTTTTGTTCATATCGGACAGATATTTATTGTGGGAGGACTTCCCACTTATTTATGGGTTAAACTGCTGCTGTAGTTTGCTTAGTCAGACTGAGAAAAGGCAGAGTTTTAATGTGTAATGTAGCAGCTTGTGTCAAATTGTCTCCTTTTGCTTCAGAGGAAAAATATTCAGTGAAATACCTTGCTTAGTTTAAAGATTATAACTTCATGCAATTGGTTTCTGCTATTTTGGTCATTAATTAACTTGACTGATCACGATTTTCTGATTATAGGGATTATGGTAAGTTTATTGTTATAATTAAAAAGTTGTAGGGCTGGAGATATGGCCTAGCGGTTAAGAGCGCCAACTGCTCTTGCAGAGGACCTGGGTTCGATCCCCAGCACCCACATGGCGGCTGAGAACCGTCTTTAACTCCAGTTCCAGGGGAATCCGACACCTCTTCTGACATGGGTGCACAGGCCTACATGCAGACAGTACATTCATACACATTAAAAAAAAAAGTTGTAAAGAGAGACTGTGTTTACATCTTGATAGCAACACTAGAGAACCAGAATCCAAACTGGCCTTCAACCTGACTGGTTCATATTGTTTGACTTTGTTTATTCTGCAAGCATTTATGGAGGGTCCACTTATCGGGCACAGGAGTGGGGTTGCAAAATTAAGATGAGCTGAAATTCCTGACTTCAGAGAACCCAGTTTGGTGGCACAGGGACATGTAAATAAAACGGTTTATAAATAATAAGCACAGTTAGTGAGTTCTGAGCACTGTAGAAAAGGACAGGAGGCAGCGTCCAGCTAGGAGTTAGTGGATGTTAGAGCTGAAAAAGACTTCAGAGGCAATGGAGGTTAAGGGAGAAACCAGTCTAGAAAGATGAAAGCAAAAGTAGAGAGAGTGGAGAGAGGGAAAACTCGTCCTGTCAGGTAAGAGCAAGGTGGAGCAGAGACAGCCTGAGGGTAGGTATATAGCCCAAGTCTCAGGCCTGCCAGCCCATGGTCCGCTCTCTTCAGCCTCCAGAGTACTGGGGTTACAAACTTGCAGCACCGTAAAGGGAGTGAGGATCTGCTTTCCCTCCCTGTCTGTGTTTCTTGGCTTTTTGAGACCAAGTCTGTCCCTGTAGCCCAGCCGGCTTACAACTTCCAGTCTTCCTGCCTTAACCTGCCTAGTTCTGGGATTATAAGCATGAGCTACCACCCCTGCAGATGAGTGGAGATTTTAAGTTTGAATCCTGGTCCTCCTAGTAAATTTCAGGCCAGCCAGAGCTACATAGTGAAATCTCGTATCAAAATAAGTAAATGAAACCAGGCATGGTGGTACATGCCTTTAATCCAGGACTCAGAGGCAGGAGGAGCTCTGCGACATCAAGGGGAGCCTGGTCTCTGGTGAGTTTCAAGTCAGCTGAGACTACAGGAAAATCCGATCTCAAAAAGATCCCCCCCAAAGGTGAAAAAAATATAGAGAAACAGAGATAAAGACTGGTAAGCCCACACTAATTTATCCAACAGATATGTTTAATTTGGCCCTTACTTTGTTTCAGAAATTAGTATCTTTCCCATAAAAGTCCAGATTTCCCTATGCACTTCAAAAGTCTGAATATTGGACAACACTGGCCTTGAACTTCCACCCGAATATGCTGAGGCTGCATAGTGCTTCTATTACAGAGATGCCTCTGTAATTGTAGCAGTTGGGGTATGAAGGTAGGAGAATCCAAGCAAGCTTCAGTACATAGCAGGTTCCAGGCCATTCTGGGCAAGGTCTTAAAAAACAACAACAGGGCTGGAGAGATGGCCTAGCAGTTGAGAGCACCAACTGCTCTTGCAGAGGACCCGGGTTCGATCCCCAGCACCCACATGATGGCTAAAAACCGTCTGTAACTCCAATTCCAGGAGAACTTCAGTTCCAGGGGAGTCTGACACCCTCTTCTGACCTCCGCAGCCTTGCATGGCACGGGTGAGCAAACCTTCATGCAGACAGTACATTCATACAAATAAATAAATAAATAAATAAATAAATAAATAAATAAATAAATAAATACATAAATACATAAATATACATAAATATTAAAAAAAACCCAACAACAACAAAGGAAAGAGTGTGTGCTTTCTGGTTTGTCATTTTCCTGCTTGTCCATGTATTTCATGCATGTCTGTTTTTACTCATTTGACCTCCAGCTCAGATTTAAGATTGATGGAAGATGGTGACTAACTACCTGGAGGTGGTATTAGGGGTGGGAGTACATAAAAGGTAAGAAGCCCAAGGATGATTCCGGTTCTGATAGGTTGACTGACTAGGTAGTTGTTGTGTGAGGCAGGGTTTTGTGAAGCACTGTATTGTAATGCTTTAAAATGTTTTTTAAAGTTATTTAAAAATTATTATTATTGGGCTGGGCATGATGGCACATGCCCTTAATCTCAGTATTTGGGAGGCAGGGGTAGGCAGATTTCTGTGAGATCAAGGCCAGCATGATCTACATTCTAGTTCTAGGCCAGCTGTGGCTACTGGGAGACCCGGTCTCAAAAAGAACCCCAATTATTATTATTATTATTATTATTATTATTATTATTATTATTTGTGTGTGAGAGAGACAGAGACAGACAGGGTCTCTTACCGTCCTACCTGGTCTTGACCTCTGTAGCTGAGGATCCCTTGACTACCTGGTCCTCTTGCCTCTACCTCCCAAGTACTAGGATTACATGTATATGCCCCTATGCCTGGCTTTAAAAAAAAAAGAAATTATAGTAACTTTTTTTTTTGGTCTTTTTGAGACAGGGTATGGTAACTTTTGTGTAAGACATTTTTGTTAGATGGGGCCACATTAAAGTACAGTTTATGGATTTAGAATTAAAACAAAGCTTGTTCTAAAGATCTCTAAGCTGGGCATGGTTGTACACATCTGCAATCCCAACACTTTAGAGGCTGAGACAGAAGGATTGCCAAGAGTCTGAGGCTGGCAGGTGCAACATAGCAAGACCGCATCATAACAAAACCAAAATCCCAGCTATCATTCGTGGAGGACTTGTCATCTGTTAGAGAACATTTCTGTAATTTCAAAGAGTAGAACACTTTTTTTTCTGAGCCCTAGCAGAAATAATATTAGAAATTGCTGAACTTTTTATTTTCCAGTTATTATTATTGCAAGCTGCTTTCATTATAATATGTTGGGCTGGAGGGATAGCGCAGCTGTTAAAGACTAAGGCTAAGGCTAACAACCATTATAATATGTTAATTATGGCATTACCTGGATATTAACTGTTGTACAAGAATAACCTATTGTTAATATTACCTTGGCTGTCTTGACTGGATTCTTAGCAAATACATTAATAACTTTGGAAAATACTCTAGTGGTCTGAGGTAAAGATTTACAATTGCCAGGTGTGGTGGTACTCAAGAAACAGAAGCTGGAATTCAATGCCAGCCTAAACCATGTCTCAAATTCGTTCATTCTCTCCCCTCCTCCCTCCATCCCTGTCTCCTTTCTTTTCAAATATCTCTCAGAAATTTATCTTGAAGTTGGCAAAGAAAGGAGTCTTTGTGAAGGAGTGAAAGGAGGATGGGTGGGGAAGTTCTGACTGGTGAAGGGCAAGGGAGGAGATTTCATATCTTTTTTTTTTTTTTTTTTTTTGGTCTTTTCGAGACAGGGTCTCCCTGTAGCTCCATCTTTAAGGGCCACTGTTTGGAGGAAATATCCTGAATGTATCTTCTGAAATAGCAGTTCACTGATGTTAACTTGTTTCTCTAGCTTCTATAATGCTTAAATATTATGAACTTTACTGAACAAGAATTTGACCACTACATAAAAGAGAGATATATGGAAAAATATTACAAGCAGATGGGTGGGTCTTTCAGAACCAAGGCACCCAAAAGCCTGATAATGACAGTATGTTTGTTAGAGGCGTACGAAGTCTGGTTATGTGAGAGACCAGAATGGGCCCTGGGAGCTCAGTGAAGGAACAGTGAAGAGGGGATGTATGTAGGTATCAGCATAAATCCTGAATAGTATGAAGACAAACATTTACTTTCTATATTGTAGGTATTGCTTTCAGTGCCATAGCTACATTATATCGTTTAACATTCATAGTTACCTTGTGAGATGGAGGTATTATGATTTTTTTAGTTTTATAGAGACATTGAAAGTTTAAATAATTTGCTCAAGGTCCTAACATTAATATAATGTGGCAGCCCGAGATTTAACCCCAATCTGGAGTTCACGTTCTTCATGCTGTGCTACCTCTTAAATCTAAGAATGAAGTGTAATCTGTGCCTTGTTAGTATTGGCTGGTTTTGTACAAGAGATCTAAGTATTAGAATAATAATGTTTAGTGACTTGCATAATTGGGTATGTGTCTGGTGGTTGGTAGATGAGGAAAATGTACAGGGAAACAAAGGCACAGGTCGACTTACATTTATTTGCTAGTTGTGCACATTTACTTGAGTGTAGTCAACCCCTTATCTGCAGGGGATATATTCCAGAATACTTAGTGAACACCTGAAGCCATGGATAATACTGAACTTTATATATCATGTAATTTTGCTTTACAAACAAACCCGTGATAAAATTTCATTCATAAATTAGACACAGTAAGACATCAAATAACAACATACTCTAGTAAAAGTTCCATAAATGTGGTATCTTTCAAAATATTATTGTTTATGCTGGGCGTGGTGGTGCATGCC
Source organism: Rhizomys pruinosus (assembly GCA_009823505.1). Lineage (NCBI taxonomy): Eukaryota > Metazoa > Chordata > Mammalia > Rodentia > Spalacidae > Rhizomys > Rhizomys pruinosus. The sequence goes on from VZQC01002269.1 coordinate 2,814,831, forward strand.
TTTAATCCTAGCACTTGGGAGGCAGAGGCAGGTGGATCTCTGTGAGTTCAAGGCCAGCCTAGTCCACAAAGTGAGTTCCAGGCCAGCTGAGACTAAAGGGAAAACCTGTCTCAAAAAGACCAAAAAGAAAAAAAGAAAAAAAACAAAAAGCAAAATGTTATTGTTTATATAGCTTCTTTGTGATGAGGTGAGTGGATACAGTGCCTGCGTGGTGAGCTGAAGTGGGGTGACTGGCACAGGCTCTGTGAAGAAGGTAGAATGCTCTGGAAGTGTGACTTTGAACACAAGCAGTGTGATAACACAATAACTGATCCCTAAACTTAGACCACTTCTAAATGCCTTAAGTGGCATTCTAGGGGCTGGAGAGATGGCTCAATGGTTCACCAAAAGCCCAGAAAGTGACATTATGGATAAAGAAAGGACATTTATACTAAGAACATTTCATTTAGAATTAGCTCTCAGAGAGGAGGTTTTTGATTAGTTTGGAGGCTAGTATTGTTAAAAAGTACCCACAAACTGTGATCATTAGCAGGTAACCTGATCTCTCTAATTAGCCTTCCTTATCTGGGAAATGTGATAATTCTTACTTTATAGGATCATTGTAAAAGTTGAATAAGTTGGGGCTGGAGAGAGAGCTCAGTGGTTAAGTGCACCATCTGCTCTTGGAGAGGACCTGGGTTCAATTCCCAGCATCCACATGGTGGCTAACAATTGTCTGTAACTCCAGTTCCAGGGGAATCTGACACCTTTTTCTGACTTCTACTGGCATTTCAAGGCACTTGTGCACGCACACAGACAATACACTCATGCACATAAAATAAAAATAATAAATAAAATATTTTAAAAGTTGAACGAATTCATATTTGCCAAAAGCCTAGCATACAGTGGTTTGTTAATGTTAAGTGAGAAATGAAACAATCTTGTTTCCCTGCTTGTTAATGTGAAGTAGCATGTGACACCTGGACACATTATACAACCAATCACCCCTTACTGAGGCTGCACCAAAGAACCAAAGAGGGTATGTTTTAGGAAAGGAAGTTAAATTAATGGACAGATGGAAAGAGGAGCAAGTGGCTTATGTCTAGCTTGGAACCTTGAGACAAACTTCCTATGTAGCCATGGATGACCTTGAACTCCTGATCCTCTTGCTACCACCTGCTAAGTGCTGGGATTACCCACGTGTACCAAAATGCCCTCCTGGCCCTGTAGTCTTTGACTTTAGATTTCTTCTTCTTTTTGATATACTGTAATACACCAGTAAAAGGTAATTTTCCCTCAAATACCACTCTCCTATTTAATAATCTGCAGGGGCTTCCATGTGTTTGGTATCTAGATTCCTCAGCAGATATTTCAGGTTTTCTTACTAAAGTTCCCGCCTTTTCTTCTATTGCTAGAGAGCTTATTTAGGTTCAGCAAGTGGACCTGCTTGTCACCACAGCTTGTATATCCATCTGTCTCCTTGTTCTAATTCTCCACTCTTCCCTCACCACTTTCCTTCTTTCTGACATGTTAGCAGCTATAAATGACAGTATTCACTGAAACGAGATCTCATTACTCACCAAGTCATGTTTCCTGTGGGTGTAATTCTTTTTTTTCTTTAAATTTTTTCTTTATTATTTTTTATGTGTATGAGTGTACTGTCTGCATGTAGGTTGGTGCACCCTTGTCGTGCAATGCCACAGAGGTCAGAAGAGGGCGTCAGATTCCCCTGGAACTGGAGTTAAAGACTGTTCTTAGCCACCATGTGGGTATAATTCTTAAAGCCTTGTATTCATAAAAAGAATGTGAGAAACTATTTCTGTTCTGGGGTCAGTAAGCCCCCCTCATACAGTGTGTTCACATCTCTGTTGATTGTAGCTCAGTGCTTCCTTGCATTTAGAGAGCATTTAAAGGATACTTGATATACTTGATGAATTTTTTTTCTTTTCCTTTGGTTTTTGCAAAATGCAGTATTTGAAACTACCATAAGGAGGTGTGGGTGTTGGCTACTAAGCTCTGGCTAGTGGCTTATCCTTTAGTGTGGGAATTGAGGGAATAGCATATGTGTTTACTTTCATTAGAATAGAGCTCTTCAGAATCTCCTGGAAGGTTTGTTAAAAGATAGATTGCCTGGTCCCACTCCTCTGTGTCTTGATGCTGTAAGATCTGGATGGGACAAGTAATTTGTGTCCAGTTTGAGAACTATTCCACATCAAAGTATTCAGGCTAGGGAGGTGATGGTACATGCATTTAATACCTGTACTCAGGAGGAAGGTAGGCAGAGGCAGGTGGATCTATGTGAGATCCAGGTCAGCCTGGTCTACATTGCCAATTCCAGGCCAGCTGTGGCTATAGGGAGATGCCATCTCAAAACATACATACATACATACATACATACATACATACATACATATATTTTTTTCAATTATAAGAAATGGATGTGAAAACACTCAAATATCTAGTACTCTTGATTTTTTTCTTTGCAGTGCTAGGGGTCAAATCCAAGGTGTCGTGCATGCTGGGCAAGTGCTCTGCTACTGAGCTATATATCCCTAGCTCTTGTTTTTTGTTGTCTTTTTTTTTTTTTTTTTTGTCTTTTTGACACAGGGTCTTCCTGTAGCTCCAATTGCCCTGGAACTCACTATGTAGATCAGGGTGGCCTTGAATTCACAGAGATCCACTTGCCTCTGCCTCCCAAATGCTGGGATTAAAGGCATGTGTCACCATGCCTGGATTTTTATTTTATTTTTTTTTGAGATAGGTTCTTACTGTGTAACCCAGGCTGGCCTCCTACTGGTGATCCTCCTGTCTCTGCTTCCCCAGTTCTGGGATTACAGACATGTGTTACCATGTTTCAATATATCTGTCCTGGAGTTGGGGAGATAGTTCAGTTGGTAAGGTATGTAAGGACTTGTTCAATTCCCAGCACCCACCTAAAAAAGCCACACATGGTGGTGCAGATTTATAATCCCAGCACTGGGGAGGTGGAGATAGGTGGATCCCTGGGGCTCACTAGCCAGCCTAATCTGTGAGCCCCAGGTCCTAATAAGAGACACTGTCTGAAAAACAACACAAAACAAAAACCAAGATGGACTGAAGTACAACAGGAAAGGTTAACCTCTGGCCTCCAGACTTTTGCCATGTAATACATCTTAGAAAAGTGGGGCTAGAGAGCTGGCTCAGTGGTTAAGAGCACTGGCTGATCTTGCAGAAGACCCAGGTTTGAATCCTAGCGCCCACATGGTGGCTGACGACCATTCATAACTCTAGTTTCAGAGGATGTAATGTCCTCTTTTGGTCTCAGGCATTGCATGGCTTAGGTATACTTACACACATGCAGGCATAACAATCAAAAATTAAAAATTAAAAGAAAAGTAAAGACAGTGACATCTGTCATCTGTGCTGTGTTCTATTGGTTAGAATCAAGCCACAGGTTCCTTCCTTAGGGATGAAGAATGCACTATCTAAGGGGATTGATTTTACAAGGATGTGACTCACTAAATGTCACCTTGAAATATGTCTGCCATAAATTGGAAAAGAAAAATGTGTATAGGGAGATCTTATAGAATACTAATTTTAGTATATTGGATCTAGGGGGTTCATGATTGTTATCAAGATAGCATTGTCTGGCTTAAAACAAAGTGGTCAGTTCAATCAAATATTCTTTTTTTTATTTTTATTTTTTTTATGTGTATGAATGTACTGTCTGCATGTAGGTTTGTGCACCCGTGTCATGCAAGGCTGCGGAGGTCAGAAGAGGGTGTCGGGTTCCCCTGGAACTGGAGCTCTCCTGGAATTGGAGTTACAGACGGTTCTCAGCCGCCATGTGGGTGCTGGGGATCGAACCCAGGTCCTCTGCAAGAGCAGTTGGTGCTCTTACTGCTAGGCTATCTCTCCAGCCCTCAATCAAATATTCTAAGGCGACTTAATCTTTTTTTTTTAACAATAAGTAATAAGTAATGAATACAAGCATCCTTCATGTAAAACCAATTTGAAAGCAGTTATGCCCAAACCCACACAGCCCAAGGCTCCCACCATCCAGCTGGAGGGGCTTGTATGTACAATCATGTTGATCAAATAAGTGTCCAGTCTGTATTGCAGTAGTTTCACAATTCACCCCAATCACAACTCTTACATTCTGCCATGCCCCCTCTTTCGCAGATTGTTCCCTAGGCTTTAGAAAAGGGGCACAAGTGGGCAAGAAGCAAAACAGTCTACTTTCTCTGGAGATGTCGTTTTGGACTCTGATCAGTTCAGGCTTTTTCCTTTCATGGGTTGGCAGTTTATCCAGGAATAACCTTTCAATCCTACTAATGAAGCACAAGCAATTAGATATATAGGCATTTAAACAATACTAACTATTATGGTAGGTTACGTTGGTATAGACACAGATGTTTGGATGGTATGTTAATCCATGAACAATAGTTTTTCTGTAAAAGATGACAAGGTCTTACTGTGGCTTATAACAACTCCTAACCACTAGAGGACATAAGCTTGTGGCATCAGCCATGAATTATTCCTCCAAGGAGAGAGCTACTAGCCAATTATATTTGGGATATACAGACTTATGGCTGCCACTGCTGCACAGTATTTCCAGGCAGGTAAGGTGTAGCTGATGCTGATGGAGGAGTCTTGCTTTACTCAAGGAGACCAATATTTGCTTTATTAATTTAGTGGCCTTTGGTAACACTCTCTGGTATTCCAGAGACCAACTGTACACTTGCAAGTGTGGTCTCAATACATCTTTCCCATGCTTATACCAGGTCTTCGACAATAGGGCCTTACTGCCTCTCTTCTTGCAAGTATCCCAGTTTACAGGCAAGAAGCCTTTTCCTTTTTTGGGGTTTGGATCCCCTGACCAACATCTCCTTGGCAGAATAATCCATTGCTGATATCAGAGCTCTCCTGTATTAATATATTTTGCTTAATTGCACAGCTTATAGGGGCTGGAGAGATAGCCTAGCGGTTAAGACTTTAGTGTTATATTTGGCTCTGAATAGAGAATAATCCTTTCACATTTCCTATGTCTAGGTGACTTTTTCTTATTGGACTCTGTTTATAGCTTAGACCTTCTCGTTTATTAGCTGTGCTGTCTCTGAATTTTATAGCCTTGTTATTTGTAAAATAGGGACAGATAATGTAACTTGTTTACTAACTAAGTTTCTTTTCCTGTTGCTGTGATAAAATACTCTGACAAAATAAAGGGAGAAAGGATTTATTTTATCTCATAATTCAGGGTCAATCATGGCAGGGAATTCAAGGCAGCAGGAGCTTGAAGAAACTGCTTATATTATATTCACAATCAGGAAACAGAGAAGGATGAATGCTGGCCTAGCCAGCTTTCTCCATTTTATACAGTCCCCTGCTAGGGAATGATCCTACCCAAAATTGAGATGGGTCTTTCCAAATCAATTAACATAGTCTCCCACATGCTTGCCTAGAGGCCTCGCTCTCAGGTGATTAGTCTCTTGTTGACAGAATTAACTATCATATCTATTTAAAACTATTAAGTGAGGGAACAGATAAAGTTGTCCTTTGGAAACTAAAACATACAGATGCAACATGGTATTATTATAGGGGACCAATAAGGACCACTTTCCATTGTGAAGTTAAAAGTTGATGTGGGGGCTGGAGAGATAGCTCAGCGGTTAAGAGCACTGACTGCTCTTGCAGAGGACCCGGGTTTGATTCCCAGCACCCACAAGGCAGCTAAGAACCATCTTTAACTCCAGTTCCAGAGGAATCTGACTCCCTCTTCTGACCTCTGCGGCATTGCACGACACAGGTGCAACCAACCTACATGCAGACAGTACACTCATACACATAAAAAATAATAATAGGAGATCTCCTGAGACCAGCTGAAGTGCAGGTACTGGGGCGTGGGCTAAAGAGCCGCCCCCCCCCCAACTGGGATTACAAAGGCATCTGAAGGAGGCAAGCAAAGCAAGCCTTCAACACAGTGAGGAGGCATTTAGGACTCACATTGGAATACAGGCAAGGAGAAAGCCCATATGCCAAGAACACGAAGAAGAGACAACACGGGAAAAGGGCAGGATAATCCCGCACCAAGCTCTACCAACCCTACCGAAGATACCTACAGTGGGATCCCTCTGGGGATGCCCCAGGACACAGATATCAGAAACACAATTGGGAACATATTTAAAAGAACTACAAGATTATAAAGAGCAAACCAAAGAACTAAGAAAAGAGAATGAAGAACTCAAGAAGGACCTAGAGAGAGAGAATGACAAGCTCC
>VZQC01002269.1:2824973-2851604 GCA_009823505.1 Rhizomys pruinosus
AACTTCCACATGGAGAATATTGAGAAAGACTGAGAAAGAGATGAAAAGCATGTTTGGCAGAATGCATGAACTCTGGTGGGGTGGGGGGATGGGGGGTACACGGGTCTAGATTTGATAAAAAATATATAAATAAATTTAAAAAATGAAAATAGCCCAGTGGTAGTAGTAGTAGTAGTAGTAATAATAATAATAATAATAGCCTATTAGTAGTAGTAATAATAATAATAATAATAATAATAATAAAAGCCCAATCTGGTGTCAATGCTAACAAAAAAAAAGTTGATGTGGAAGCCACGTATGGTGGTGCACACCTTTAATCCCAGCTCTCGGGAGGCAGAGGCAGTCAGATCTCTGTGAGTTCCAGGACAGCCTGGTCTACATAGTTCCAGTCCAGCTGGGGCTACTGGGAGACCCTGTCTCAAAAACACGGAAAAGAACAAAAAAGCTAAAAGCTGATGTGGAGTAATTCTTGGGATCAGAGATTTGCTTTGTGAAGGGACTGTCTACACTGCTGATGGGTTAACTCCTGCTGCTATTTCAGTGAGTATGCAGAGTTCCTTATGTTCTTATGTTCAAACATTCACATATGTTTATTGAATCTTGTGCCAAAGCATAAAAGATCAAATTGGGAGGTTTCTATGCTGCCAGTCTTTTTATTCATATTCCTATTCAGTCAGTCACATCTCTTGCTAGTGCAGTTTCCTTCAATAACACAGAGAGACTTAAAATAATACTTTGAAATTCAGGAAAGTGGTTTCAAAGTTTTTCCTCTAGTAGAACCAGTTTTCTTTGTCATTAATCCCTTTGCAAAATGGGCAGTAAATAGCCCTGAATCTCACATTTGAATCCCACATTTGTATGTGAAAGGTAGCTCTTAACTTTTTTTTTTTTAAAGAATTACAATTTTTTTTTAACCATTGGGGCCTTTTGTGCAATGTTTTTTGTGTCTAAGTGATGGAAGTTACCTTGAGCAAAGGAAAACTAGCCCAGAGTAATGGCATGCCATTGGTAAGGAACTCTGCTTTATGAGGGACCAACCACGTGTTGATACCAGAAGGCTTCTACCACTGTAAAGGCTTACATGTAACCATGAGTCAGTGATAAGAACTATCAGCAAAAGACTGACCTCAATACCATATCACTATTGTTTTAGACATTGGACTTGGTTGAGAAAAAAAAAATGAGTTGATATTTGTTCCCTCCTGCATTTTTAATTTTAATTTTATTTTTGAGACAGGGTCTCCCTGTAGCCCCAGCTGTCCTGGACCTCACTATATAGACCAGGCTAGCCTCAAACTCACAGAGATCCATCTGTCTCTGCCTCCCAAGCGCTAGTATTAAAGGTGTGTGCCACCACGCCTGGCCCCTCCTGAATTCTTACTAGATGTTGATAATGAGTGTTTGATTATGTTTGGGAAGTTGATAGGAGAGTAATAACTATAATTTATAAAGAGAATCCAATTATGAACTATCTTCCTTTTTTTACTTTTTGCTCTTTAAAAAATTGCAGATTTTGAATTCAGAAATTTTGGAAACAATTAAAAATATCAAATGTCATTTTGAGTTTGCTTACTTTTAAAGTGGTTGTTGATAGGAAGTACAGTCACGAACCACCAGTAATTTGTACTTGTCATATTTTATGGATAGCCACAATTAACTGATAGGTGTTTTTTTGTTTGTTTTTGTTTTGTTTTTGAGACAATCTTTTCACTGTGAAGCCCAAGGTGGACTCATTTGTAATCCTGCTTTAAGCTCCTAAGCACTGGGACTCTATATGTGAATCACCATATCCAGCTCTAAATGTGTTTTACACATAGAAAGCTTACATTTCAGATAGGTAAGCATAGACCTTGTATTAAATATTGGAGCCAAAATCTCTATTCTCGCGCTGGGCGTGGTGGCGCATGCCTTTAATCCCTAGCACTTGGGAGGCAGAGGCAGGCGGATCTCTTTGAGTTCAAGGCCAGCCTGGTCTACAGAGTGAGCTCCAGGACAGCTGGGACTAAAGGGAGACCCTGTCTCAAAAATACCAAACCAAACAAAACAAAACCCTCTATTCTCTTTATAGTGTTTAGAGACCAAAGCAAGGGAAATCTGCCATGAATAGTAGACCAGTCCTCAGTATGTTAACCTTAACCTAGTTAATAAGTTGGCCCACTCTCTTGCTAGTGCAGTTTCCTTTAATAACACAGAAGAGACTTAAAGTACTTTCAATTTCAGGAAGGTGGTTTCAAAGTTTTTCTTCCAGTAGAACCAGTTTTCTTCATCATTAATACCTTTGCAAAATGGGCTGTAAATAGCATGCTGTATTAGTCACTTTTCCTGTTGCTGTCATCAAACCACCATGATCAAGGGAAGAGTTTATTTGAGCTTATGATTGACGGTTCCAGGGAATTAAGAGTCCATTGTGGCGGGGTTGCCTGGTGGCCGGGACTGGAACAGAAAGCTCAGGTTCACATCTCCAATGAGCACCAGAAGCTGAGAGGGAGCAACTGGAGCCTGCAAGGCTTGTTAAACTCACTAAGCCTGCCCCCAATGATGTACTTCCTCCAGCATGGCCACACCTTCTAAGATCTCCCAAAACAGTGCCACCAACTGGGGACAAAATGTCCAAATACCACGGGTCTAGATTTGATTAAACAAACAAAATATATATATATAAAACCCAAAATGTCCAAATACTTGAAGCCTATGGGAGCCATTTGCATTCAAACCACCACACATACTTTGAAAAAAATTTAGCATTCATTCATTTATAGACAGGGTCTCTTATAGTCCATGCTGGCCTCATACTCACTATGTAGTTGAAGATAATCTTGAATTCTTGATCGTCTTACCTCTCCCTCCCAAAGTCCTAAGGTTATAGGTTTTCATGCCTCAGGAGATTTTGGAAATCTTAGAAGATACTGTCCTCCTTGTACGACCCATATTGCCTGAGAAATTGTGACAGTTTAACTGATTTTTCCATTTGTACTTTTGTCCCCCTCTGTTGCATTTTCTACATTGTGATCAGAATGACCTATTAAGAATGTAAATCAGGGCAGTGACATGCTTAGCAGGTGCTTGTGGCCGAGACTGATTACTGAGTTTGATCTTCAGGACCCACATGGTGGAAAGAAAGAACCAACTTCTGAAAGTTGGCCTCTGACCTCCATGCACATGACACAGCATGCCCACACATGGATATCATGTATGCACACATGCAAACAATAATACATAATATAAAAAGAGTACAAATTAAGATGCATATGCTTTTTTATATAAAGATTCAAAGAAAAATTTATGTGTGTTGAGTTTTATCTGCATGTGTATAAGTGTGTAGTGCCCTCAGAAGCCAGAAGAGGGCATGAGATCACCTAGAACTAGAGTCACAGGCAGTTGTGAGTTGCTATGTGGATCCTGGGAACTGAACCAAAGTCCTCTACAGGAGTAGTCAGTGCTATTAGCTGCCAAGTCATCTTTCTAGCCCTACATTTGATTTGAGTAAATCCAGCTCACTTGGCCATGCTGAGTAGTAGGTCTGCCTGTCTCTAATCTCGTAATACTCTTTCTTGTTCACTAAGCTATATCTGCCTTGGCCTTCCTTTAATAGTTCAGATATTTCTTTGTTATAGTCTTTGTAGATTGTGTTCTCTGTGCTTAGAGAATATATCTTAGCGTGCATTCCCTCCCCCTCTGTGTGTGTGTGTGTGTGTGTACAAATACATACAAAGTTACATATTCTTTTTTGTTGAGACAGGCTTCTCTATGTTCCTCAGACTGGCCTTGAACTCCTGGACTCATCTCCCTGGGTAGCTGGAAATTGCAGGCTATAGGCATTTGCTACTTCTGGCGCCCCCCCCCGTCCCCTTCTGTAGTGCTGAACATGGAACCTGGGTCCTAGACAAATGTTTACCACAGAGCTACACTCTCAAACTCCCCTGCCCTCCCCCCCAAAAAAAACCCAAAAAAACCCACAAAAAAACAGTCTCATGTAGCCCTGGCTGGCCTGGACCTGGCTATGTAGGCCAGACAGGCCTCAAACTCACAGTGTACCTGCTTCTGCCTGGCATGCACTACTACACATAGCTTGATTTTATATCACATTTATTTGGGGGGAGTACACTTACATGTGTACTTTAACTTGCTGAGCTGTTTCATCTGCCCTTTCAGGATATTATTTTATATAAAAATAGATTTTTTTTATAAAAAAAAATCTCCCTTTAGCCCCAGCTCACTCACTCTGTAGACCAGGCTGTCCTTGAACTCACAAAGATCCACCTGCCTCTGCCTCCCGAGTGCTAGGATTAAAGGCATGTGCCACCACACCCGGCTATGGTGCAGAATTTTATCTAGCACTTCAGAAGGTCCTTAACTGAGTCCCTCTCACCAAACCACAATTCTTTTTCGAGCTCTGTACATGTGGAAACTGTAGAAGTGTGTTTTCTTTAGGGTCTGAGTTTCACTCAGTATATGTTCTGAAGACTACTGCATATCTTCTAGGACTCTGACTACTCGGACTAGGTAGTCTGGGGGGGCGTAGGCCACTGTTTTTGTTATTTCCCTAGGGATGCCATAAAAAATTACAAAATAAAGGGCTTTAAACAGTAAATACTGGTTTTCTCATAGTTCTAGAGGCTAGGTGTCTAGAAACTCAGGGTATTGGCAGAGCTGCACTGTTTCTAAGAGTGCTAGGGAAAACCCTTCCTTGCCTCACTCAGCCTCTGGTGTCGCTTGATATTTCTTGGTGTATAGCAGCGTAACTTTAGTCTTAGCTTTTCTCCCTGCAGTGTCTTTTCCCTCTATTTGTCCTGATTGTCCACTGCCTATCTCCTCCATGATTTGTCTTGGCTTGTCTTAAGATAATATGCCTCGGGGTGGGAGAGATGGCCTAGCGTAAGAGCAGCCGACCGCTCTTGCAGAGGACCCGGGTTCGATCCCCAGCACCCACAGGGCGGGGCCGAGAACCGTCGAAACTCCAGTTCCAGTAGAACGCCATCTCCAGGGGAATCCGAGACCCTCTTCTGACCCTCCCGGCATTGCACGAAACGGGTGCACAAACTTCTGCAGACAGTACATTCATACACATACAGAAATTAAAAAAAAAAAGAAAAAAAAAAAAGATAATATGCTTCCTGCTGGGCATGTTGGTGCATGACCGTTAATCCAGCAATTGGGAGGCAGAGGCAGGTAGGATCTCTGTGAGTTTCAAGGCAAGCCTGATTTACAGAGGGAGGCCAGGCCAGCCTGGGGCCTACAGGGAAAACCTGTTTCCAAAATAAAAGTGCTTTCCTTATAGTGTTTAATCTCAAATTACATTAGATACTGTAGTACTCCTGGCGGCCATTGTACTTACTCACCTGCGAATGATTTATCTAGCACAGTTCTTGGAAAAAAGCATTGACATCCATAAATATTTGTTGACTACCTGAATGATGGAAGAATGGATTCTGCCTTATTTTCTGACTTGGATTGAAATTAAAAAACAAAACAACAAAAAAGGATTTTTTTTTTTTTTTTTGGTGGCCCACACCTTTAGTACCAGTACTGAAGAGGCAGGACAGGTAGATCTCTGATTTTTGAGGCCAGTAATCGACATAGTGAATTCCCATACCAGCTGGTGTGGAGTTAACATAGTGAGACCTGTCTCAAAAAAAAAAAAAAAAAGACCTAACAACAACTATAAAAGCTAAATTTCGGGGCTGGGAGAGATGGATCAGTGGGTTAAGAGCAACGAGTGCTCTGCAGAGGAACCGGGTTCGATTCCCAGCACCGCACATGGGCAACTAGAACCGTCTTTAACTCCCAGTTTCAGGGGAATCCGATGCCCTTCTTCAACCTCCGTGGCTTGCACAACACAGGTGCACAAACTAACATCAGTACACGCAATACACATAAAAAAAAAAAAAAACTAAATTTCTTTTTCCTTTTCTCTTTTTCGAGACAAGCTGTCACTTTTTAGCTTTGCCTGGCCTGGAACTTGATGCCAGGCTGGGCTGGCCTCAAACTAATTATACAACCAACAATGACCTTGAACTCCTAATACTCCTGCCTCTACCTCCCAGAGTGCTGGGAGTAAAGGTGTGCACCTTAGATGGCATCACAGTTTTGTACCCAAATAAAAATTATGAGTATGGGGCTGGAGAGAGGCGCAGTGTGTTAAGAGCACGGCTGCTCTTGGAGAGGACAAGGGTTCACTTTCCACCACATCTACATGGGTGCTAACAACAGATGTATTCTAGTTCCGGGGGGAAGCAAATACCCTCTTCCGACCTCCAGGGGCATGGCAATTGCATGGCCAGGTGGACTTACATATAACTCCTGGCCATAAAAATAAAATTATTAGCTGTAATAGTAATCTCGAGGGAAAGGTTAGATCTCAGGAAGGTGTTTATTAGCATGACCAGGTTACATGCTGAGAGTTTGGAGGCACATTTATTTTCTGGATAATTTAATCAAAATCAAAAGAGAAAAAACATCTAGGAAGGGTTAAAAATGTTGCCTTTTGGCCAGGTGTGGTGGCGCACTCCTTTAATCCTAGTACACAGGAAAAACGGGAGGCAGAGAGTAGCAGAATCCCTGTGAGGTTTCCAAGGCCAGCCGGGTGTTTGCAAGCGGGATTTCCAGGCCAGGGGCTACAGGAAGACGCCTGTCTCAAAAGAACAAAGAAAGAGAGAGAGAGAGAGAGAGAGAGAGAGAGAGAGAAGAAAGAAAGGGAAGGAAGGGAAGGAAGGAAGGAAAGAAGGAAGGAAGGAAGGGAAGGAAGAAAGGAAGGAAGGAAGAAAGAAAGAAAAGGTTGCCTTACACTTAGCTTCCAACATCAAACCTCATATTGGTATAGAGCAGGATGGCCCAGTGGTCCATCTGGGAGAGTCCTGAGGGCCAGGTGACTGAAGGAGACTGAAGAAGTCTTATGCTGTGAATTAGTCTTGAGTATACATTAAAAAAATTTTTTTTTTAATTTATTATTTTTGTATGTGTACGAATGTACTGTCTGCATGTAGGTTTGTGCACTTGTGTCGTGCAATGCCGTGGAGATCAGAAGAGGGTGTCGGATTCTCCTGGAACTGGAGTTCTCCTGGAATTGGAGTTACAGACGGTTCTTAGACGCCATATGGGTGCTGGGGATTGAACCTGGGTCCTCTGCTCTTAACCGCTAGGCTATCTCTCCAGCCCATTGAGTGTACATTATTGACGATGGAGGCTTATAGTCATATTTTCTTTCCCATTCACTACTTGAAAACTTGTGCCCTGGTCAACCTTTCTGTTAAATTAACAGCAAATTGTGTTATTTGTAGCTGAGGTGTTCATCTAAGTCCCCCAAGCCACCTGCTTTTGTGAGTGAAGTTTCATTGGAACAAGGTCATGTTTATTTGTTTATGTGTTTTCACTGCTTTTCTCTGAATGGCAGTGTTGCTCATTGGTTGCAGAGACTATTTGGCCTCTAAATGGTTTATTATTTGGAACTTTACAGAAAGCCCTCTAACCCTTGGTCTAGTGAACTGGAGTTAGGTGGCAGGGAAGATTGAAACTGTAGCAAAGAGGAGCAGAAAAAGGAGTATGGGAGCAGGTATTTGGGAGATTTAGCTGTGACCAGGAGTTATTGCTGACTATTCCTACTCTGCTTCACTTTGTAGAATAAAATGACAGCACAGGATCCAGATACAGGTCAGAGGAGGATTTGTTAGTGTATGGAAAAACATTCAGTGTCAGACTTTTTCTGGGAGTAGTGAGTTTTATTTTGTTCTTGGTGACCAGTGACATTTTAAAAACTAGGTAACTTAGACTGATGTGGCTGTGGTCAGACAAACAATGCAGTATAAGGTTAGTCAACCTCCAGGCATCTTATGGCTTGAGATATTAACTTTGGAAAAGTTTTCAATTAGCCAGGCATGCTGGTGTATGCCTTTAATCCCAGTACTTGGGAGGCAGAGACAGTGGACCTCTGGGAATTCTAGGCTAGCCTGGTCTATATAGTGAGTTCCAGGCCAGCTAGGTAGGGTTGTATAGTGAGACTTGAGACAGGTTCTCCCTGTAGCCCCAGCTGTCCTGGAACTCACTATGTAGACCAGGCTGGCCTTGAAACTCACAGATATCCCCCTGCCTCTGCCTCCCAAGTGCTGGGATTAAAGGTGTACGCCACCATGGCTGGCAAAAAAAAAAAAAGTTTTTAAAAATATTCCCTCAAACTGAGGTATGGTCTTGAACATTATTTCAGGGATATGTAGACTGTAAAGCCAAATAAGTCATGCTAGATGTTACCTGGATTAGTTATTAGGTTCTTATTTCTTGGGGGTATGTAAAACATCATCCACTACAAAATAAAAGTATGTTTAACAATAATAAATAATAAAAGTATGTTTAGCACATACCGTATGTCTAGTTTAGCACCTATATTAGTTACTTTTCTGTTGTGATAAAACATCCTGACCAAAATCACTTATAGAGGCTTATAGTTCCAGAGAGGGTACAAGTCCATCATGGTGGGGAGACATGGCAGCATGCTGGCATGACAGCAGGAGCAGGAGTGGAGAGCTCACATATTCACCAACAGACACCAAGCAGAAAGAGGGAAACTGGAAGTGGGGTAAGGCTGTGAACTTCTCAAAGCCCACGCCCAGTGAGGTGCTTTTCCTCTAGGAAGGTCACACCTTCTAAAACTTCCGTGATCTCCTTAACCAGCTCCCCCAGCTGGGGACAAAGTGTTCAAATACTTAGAGCCTATGGGGGCAGTCCTCATTCAAGCCAACATAGCATCTTTAAAAGGCTATGTTGTATTTTGTGGTCTTTTTCTTCATTCATGTGAAAGGTTTGTCATTCTTCCTCCTGTTGATTCACAAGACTGTTAATTGTTTGAGCAGTATGTGACCTTAAATTACACACCTTGAGGTATATAGCAAGACAAGAGCATTGAGCGTTTAGGTTTATTGTTTGCTGCCTGGTAATTTCATGTTAATCTTTCTTGCTGTTACATACTTGAGGTCATTGCCTATTGAATATCAAATAACTAAAATCCTAGAGGGTAAAATGATCTTTCAAAATTTTAGTTCTATATTCTTATGTTACTTATTCTGCCTCCTGAAATACAGATTTAGAGTTAAAGTAGCAGAATGTAAAAAGAGCATTTTCACATCAAAATATCATCTGTTAAAGACTTCCTTTTTTTTGTTTTGTTTTAAAGACTTTCTTTGAGACTTAATATAAAATTACTGAGAGTTAGTGAATGGCACTCTTTGAGTAAACATTTGAGCTCAGAACAGTGCGCTCTATTAGATGCTCATGTGATACCTTAAACCGTTTTCTTCTGACTTGAACTTCATACAGCTTTTGTACTTTGCAGTAGATGGTGGACTTGAAATGGGCAGTTTTCTAGTTTATCTGGCCTCTTGGCTGTATCATGTGGTTCTGGGTACAGACTTTTGTTAAGTGGAGGAGGCCAGGACCCTCCCACTGAGTCATCTGTACCTTAGGGTGCCAGATCCTCAGGTCTGAAGATTTAATTAAGGTGAATCTATCCTTCCAGTATAGTAATGTCCATTATTGTATCATGTGGGTGAAAGTTGAAAGCCTTTTCAGAGCTGAGTTTACTGGGAGCTTAGTGGGAACGGTGAGACTAATTGAAGCAGGGTGCTGGTCTGGGTACAGTTCCACAGCCTCAAATTTTGGCCAGTACATCAAACCACATCCTTTTTTTTTTCCATCTTTTTCATCATTTTTTTCTTCCAACTACCTGTGTTAGATTTTTTTTTCCCAGATAGTTATCCATTTTAGTCAGAGTAGGTTGGAAAAACAGAAGAATATCACACATAGAATCTGTTAAGTAAACATTTGAGTTACTGATTGATTCTCTGCTAATTGCATTTTAATCATTTAAAAAATTTTTGTTCATTATTATTATTATTTTTTTGTTGTTGTTTTTGGAGACAGGGTCTTACTCTCTAACCATTGCTGGCCTGGAACTCACAGAGATTGGCCTGCCCCTCTTTCCTGAGTGCTGGGATTACAGGGGTGTACTACCACTCTTCATTTGTATTTAAATGTTTAAATTTTATTTATTTTGGGTCTGGAGAAATGGCTCAATGGTTAGGTGTGCCAACTGCTCTTGCAGAGGGCCCGGGTTCAATTCCCAGCACCCACATGGAGGCTAAGAACCATCTTTAACTCCAGTTCCAGGGGAATCCGACGCCCTCTTCTGACCTCCTCGGCATTGCACGACATGGGTGCACCAACCTACATGCAGACAGTATACTTATACACATAAAAATAATAAATAAAAAATTTGAAAAAATATTTTTAAAAATTTATTTATTTTTACTTTATGTGTATGACTGTTTTCCCTGCATGTATATATGTACACCTGTGGCTATTGCATGACCTGAGGGCAGAAGAAGGTGTTGATCCCCCAGAACTGGTGTTAAGGATGGTTGTTAGCCACCAAGTGGGTGCTGGGACTCCAACCTGGGTCCTGTGAAAAAGCAGCCAGTGCTCTTAACTGCTGAGCTATCTGTCTAGTCCCTTTGCTCATCTTTTAATACTTAAAGCATTGAAATTATTTCCTGTATACTCATGAAACCGTTTTTGACCTTTAACTATGACTTTTACAATATTAGATACTTAGGCCAGGAGTGGTGGTGCAGGCCTTTGATCCCAGCACTTGGGAGGCAGAGGCAGGCAGATTTCTGTGAGTTCAAGGCCAGCTTGGTCTCCATAGTGAGTTCCAGTCCAGCTGGGGCTACAGGGAGACCCTGTCTCAAAAATAAATAAATAAATAAATAAATAAATAAGATACTTGACTGATTACTACTTATTTTATGTGTATACTAAACATAAATAAAAAGCATAACCAAACCTTTCCAAACATATAGCTAGTCTAATATTTAAATGTCATATAGCTGGATTATATAATATCCCAGAGAATACTGTGACCTCCTTGAGCATGGCCATTATCTCTTTTTTTTTTTTTTTTTTTTTTTTTTTTTTTTTTTTTTTTTTTTGTTTTTTTCGAGACAGGGTCTCCCTGTAGTCCCAGCTGTCCTGGAACTCACTCTGTAGACCAGGCTGGCCTTGAACTCACAAAGATCCACCTGCCTCTGCCTCCCAAGTGCTAGTCCTGTGATATATTGTTTATTCAGTTGTTGCTTTGGAGTTCTTTTTACATTTCATTTATCGTGTGTGGAGGAGTGGTCAGAAGACAACTTGTAGGAATCAGTTCTTTCCACCATGTGGTTCCTGAGTATTAAACTCAGAGGGTCATCAGAATTGGTGGCAAGTGCTTTTTATCTGCTGAGTCTCACTGGTGCTTTAGGGTTCATTTAAAGCATGTAGCTCAAGCTGACCTGGAACTTGTCATCAGCCTGCTGAAGTCTCAATAGTGGGATTAAGGCTGGTACCACCCTATCTGATACTTTTGTATCTCTTCTTCCCAATTCCTAGTAAAGTACTTCCTCTTTACTGGCTGTGTGTGGGTGTAGAATAAATTAGTGGTATAACTTGTAAAAGTTTATATATTCATATATATATATCTGCTAAAATTTCTCTGTAGGTGCCCCCCCCCGTTCTTATTAAGCATTTCAGTTGGTATTGGAATGTAACTCCATTACCACCTAACTTTTTTGTCTTCTTTCGCTTATTTATATAGTCTGCTTTCCTACTGTAAAGGGATATGTTATTCCTTTGGGGGGAAGAATATGTGATAATGACAGCTAACAGCTAATACTTAGATTGTACTTACTGTGGGTCAGGTAGTGTTCTAGGGCTTCACATATATTATTAAAATTCATCAAGTCCTTGCGCCAGTCCCCTGAGATAAAGACTATCACACTCAGTTCACAGGTGAATAAGACTTAAGAGGTCACTCAAAGAAGTACAGTAAGAGTTTTAACTTTCAGTGATTCAAGAATTTCAGTGTTTTTTGTTTGTTTGTTTTGGTCTTTTAGAGACAGGGTATATCTGTTGTGGTCCCAGCTGGCCTGGAACTGGCTGTGTAGACCAGACTGAGATCTGGAACTCATAGAGATCTGCCTACCTCTGCCTCCTGTATACTGGGATTAAAGGTGTGCATCAAATGCCTGGCCTTCATACAGTGTACTTTGATAATAGTCAGATACTCCTCTTTCCTATTCACCCTTAGTAACTCCCTCCCACTTCATGTCCTTAACACATACAGTATGAGTTTTTTTTTTATTATTTAAAATTATTTTATTAGCGTTGCTTAAAAATTGATTACATTGAAAGCTGGGTGTGGTGGTGCATGCCTTTAATCCTAGCACTCAGGAAGCAGAGGCAGGTGGATCTCTGTGAGTTCGAGGCCAGCCTGGTCTACAGAGCGAGCTCCAGGATAGCTGGGACTAAAGGGAGACCCTGTCTCAAAAATACCAAAAAAACCCCCAAAAACCCAAAAATGTAAATCATGGATGAGAAGTAGGTTAGTTGGTAGAGTGCTTGCCTAATATGTATGAAGCCCTGGGTTCCATCTCCAAAACTGCAGAAACCAGGCATGGTAGTGCATGCCTGTGATCCCAGTGCTGGGAGATGTAGACAGGAGGATCATTAGTGAAAAGTCTTGGCTATATAGAGAGTTGGAGTCTGAGGCCAGTCTGGGATATATGAAACTCTGTCTCAAAACCAAATAGATATGTGTGTTAGATATATGTATATATGTATGTTTTAAAAATTATTTATTTATTTTTTGGTCTTTTCGAGACAGGGTCTCCTTGTAGCCCCAGCTGTCCTGGAACTCACTCTGTAGACCAGGCTGGCCTTGAACTCACAAAGATCTGCCTGCCTCTGGCTCCCAAGTGCTAGGATTAAAGTGTGCACCACCATACCTGGCTAAAATTTTTATTCTTTAAAATTTTCTTACATGTATACAATATATCTTTTGGTTTCTTTGCCTCCTCCTCCTCCTCCTCCTCCTCCTCCTCCTCCTCCTCCTCCTCCTCCTCCTCCCCTCTCCTCCTCCTCNTAAAGGCGTGCACCACCATGCCCACCTGATTTGTATTTTCTATAGGGCATAGTTGAAGGTACATGGGGGCTATAAAAGAGAAAGAAAAAAATGACAGAAAACCTCTTGATCCTGGGAATGGGAAAGGTCCAGCGTCAAGGCCTGGCTGCCCAGGACCACACAGGATCCACAGCTCCAGTTTCTGGGAAGGGAACACAGCTCCAGGTTCAGGGGTGGGGGGTGGGGGGGAAGGGAAGCACAGCTCCAGGTTCAAGGGATGGGACCACAGTTCCACACTGAGGTTTTTTGTTTTTTGGTTTTTTTTGGTCTTTTTCGAGACAGGGTCTCCCTGTAGTCCCAGCTGGCCTGGAACTCACTCTGTAGACCAGGCTGGCCTTGAACTCACAGAGATCCACCTGCCTCTGCCTCCCGAGTGCTAGGATTAAAGGCGTGCGCCACCACGCCCGGCTCCACACTGAGTTTTAAGACGGTATTGGGAAGATCTACTAGATAAGATAGAGGGAGGAAGGAGATTGAGAAGGTAGCTTGTCTGTGTTGAACATACATTTGACCTATCCTGTGTAATAACTGTAATAATTGAGAATGTGTAAGCAATAAAAGTTTATTTTCCCCGAGTTGGGCATTGTGGCATACTTCTTTAATCCCAGCACTTGGGAAGCAGATCTCTGTGAGTTCAAGGCCAGCCTGGTCTACACAGCAAGTTCCAGGCTAGCTTCAGCTAAGGAAGACCCTGTCTCAGAAAGACACACACAAAAAATTTTCCTTTTTTTTTTTTTCAAATAATTCCAGCACTGGGGAGACAGGCAGGTGGATCTCTGTGTATTTGATGTATTTGAGGCTACCCTGGTCTATGTACTGAGTTCCAGGTTAGCCAGGGTTATATAAATGAGACCCTTTCTCCACAAACAACAAAAACTCCCCCCAAATGAGAAAAATTTTGGAGGTTAGTTTGTCCAGTGTCAGGTCTGGTGTTAGGGTCTGGTATGTTCAGCAGTGCTCTGATGCTCAGCTCTATCCCTGACCCACAACACAAACTCTTTATTGAAACAGTGTAATATTATAAAAGTCTAGGGGCTGGAGAGATGGTTCAGAGGTTAAAAGCACTGGATGCTTTTGAAGAGGGCAGGGATTCTCTTCTCAGCACCCACATAATACCTGACAGCAGTCCGTAACTATGTCTGGGGGATTCAACACACTCTTCTGACCTCCACAGGCATTGGACTCATGTAGTGTACTTATAAACTTTCGGACAAAACACTCATAATACATTAAATGAAAAAAAAAATTAATTATGGGGCATGGTAGCACATCTTTAGTCCTAGCACTTGGAAAGCAGAGGCAAGCAGATCTCTATGAGATTGAGGCCTGCTTGGTCTGCATAGTGAGTTGTAGGCCAGCAGGGGTTGTAACCCTGCTTCAAAAAACAAAAAACAAAACAAACAAATTGTATATTTTAAAAGTTGATTAAGAGAGTGGAAGGACTGGGTGTGGTGGTGCAAGCCTTTAATTCTAGCACTCGGGAGGCAGAGGCAGGCGGATCTCTGGGAGCTCAAGACCAGCCTGGTCTACAGAGTGAGTTCCAGGACAGCTGGGGCTACAGGGAGACCCTGTCTCAAAAACAAAAACAAAAACAAAAACAAAAGAGAGAGAGAGAGAGGATTAATAAGTAATTACCCGGGCACTTTGGACTCCAAAGTGTGTGTGAGGGGAACAACCACTGTGTAATTAGTACTTTGGGGCTGATTATTTTTTTTCTTCTCCTGTGACTCTTCCCTTTTATCATAAAAGTAATATCTGACCTGGTTGAACAATTTTGCCCCATTTATAGTGCTATTCCAGTTTTGTTATCCAGAGGAGGATAGCATCAAGTAGTTGCACTCTTCAAGGTTATTTTGTGCTGTTATTTTCATTTAAGAAACGCTATCATCTTTGTTAGTATTTAAGGATTAATTCTGAAATGTTTCATTTCTTCACAGTACAGTGCTTTGGATACCAATCCACTCTCTCTGTATATCATGCATCCATTTTGGAACACTATAGTAAAGGTAAGGTAATAAATAAGTATGAGTTTTTAGAAATACTTATGATTGTTTTATTTATTATTTTTTTATTTTTTATTTTTTGGAGATAGGGTCTCCCTATAACCCCAGTTACCCTGGAACTCACTCTGTAGACTAAGCTGGTCTTGAACTCACAGAGATCCACCTGCCTCTGCTTCCTGAGTGCTGGGATTAAGGCCATTTGCCACCATGCCTGGCATTAACGATGGTTCTTAGCCGCCATGTAGGTGCTGGGAATTGAACCTGGGTCCTCTGCAAGAGCAGTTGGTCCTCTTAACTGCTGAGCCATCTCTCCAGCCCGACATTTTATTATTTTTGAGATATTTTATTATTTTTGTTTTATTTTAAAGTATTTTATTTTATGCGTACAAGTATATTGCTTGCATGCAGGTGGATGCACCCATCTTGTGCAATGCCCAGGGAAGTAAGAAGAGAGCATCAGATATCCTGGAACTGGAGCTACAGATGGTTGTTAGCTACCATGTGGGTGCTGGGAATCCAACCTGGGTCCTCTGCAAGAGTAATCAGAGCTCTTAACTGCTGAGCCATCTCTCCAGGCCCTATTATTTTTAATTTTTATGTGCATATGTGTATTGCCTACATGTATGTAAGTGCACCCATGACATACAATGCCTGCAGAGGTCAGAAGAGGGAATCAGATACCCTGGAACTGATGTTACAGATGGTTGTTAGCTACCATGTGGGTGCTGGGAATCCAACCTGGGTCCTCTGCAAGAGTAATCAGAGCTCTTAACTGCTGAGCCATCTCTCCAGGCCCTATTATTTTTAATTTTTATGTGCATATGTGTATTGCCTACATGTATGTAAGTGCACCCATGACATACAATGCCTGCAGAGGTCAGAAGAGGGAATCAGATACCCTGGAACTGATGTTACAGATGGTTGTTAGCTGCCATGTGGGTGCTGGGAATTGAACCCAGGTTCCCTGCAAGAGCAACCAGTGCTTTTTTTTTTTTTTCAAGACAGGGTCTCCCTTTAAGTCCCAGCTGGCCTGGAACTCACTCTGTAGACCAGGCTGGCCTTGAACTCACAAGTTTAAGGCCTCTGCCTCCTGAGTGCTGGGATTAAAGGCGTACGCCATGCCTGGCAAGCCAGTGCTCTTAACCACTGAGGCATCACTATAACGCCTGTGAATTTTTGTTTTAACAAGCTGTAAGTATTTTAACCTATTTTATGGAGTTATTGATGCAGCTCTCAATTATTTATTTTTTTGCAGTTCTAGGCATTGAACTTAGGGCTTCGTACATACTAACCAAGTATTCTACCACTGAACTGTATCCCCAGGCCTCTTTTTGCCTTTTGAAAATGAAACTTAATAAATTGCTTTGAATTTGCTATCTTCCTGCCTCACCTCTTGAGTACCTGGGATTACAGGCTGTGCTTCAGGCCCAGATTTTCATGAGATGTGTAAAGATGCTATCCTTTCTTTCCATTTCCATGTAGTCACATTCCTTTTCATTTATCTCATTGCAGTTTATCATTTTTGTAAAATGCCCTTTGTAACCTTATAAAACAACTTTAATACTATAATTATAAAAGCTTGCACATTGTAGAATTACTTAAAAGTTAGAGGTCAGGAAAAAGAAATGCTCATATCTATCAACTGGAGTTACAGTTTACATGTAAATATAACTTGCATGTGTTCTTTCAAACTGATTGCTTTATTATAACTTAAGATTCTATGCTATTTTGTTTATTGGATGGCATTTTTTAATTATTTTACAATTATTTTGGAAAAAAAATAAACAGGTATTTCCCACTTGGCTGGCTCCCAATCTTATAACCTTTTCTGGGTTTCTGCTGGTTGTATTCAATTTTCTACTTCTGACATACTTCGATCCTGACTTTTATGCTTCAGGTAAGAATATTGCTTTAATATATAACTTTAAATGTCTGAGTAGAAGAATATTTATGGTTAGTTAATTTCTGGTTCTAAGATGCTTATGTTTCTGCAAGTTTTAGATACTTAAAAGCTATAAAACTGGGGCTGGAGAGATGGCCTAGAGGTTAAGAGCGCCAACTGCTCTTGCATAGGACCCAGGTTTGATCCCCAGCACCCACATGGCGGCTGAGAACCATCTTTAACTCCAGTTCCAGGGGAATCCGACGCCCTCTTCTGACCTCCAAGGCATTGCACGACACGGGTGCACAAACATACATGCAGATAGTACACTCATACACACAAAAAATAAATAAAAATTAAAAAAATAAAATAAAAGCTATAAAACTAAGTTGTATTTTTACAGTGTTATATATGTGTCTGTTCTAGAAATGTAGGTGGGCATGGTGGTGCACGCCTTTAATTCCAGCACTTGGGAGGCAGAGGCTGGCAGATCTCTGTGAGTTCAAGTCCAGCCTGGTCTACATAGCAAGTTCCAGGACAGCTAGAGCTACAGGAAGACACTGTCTCAAAAAAGACCAAAAAAAAAAAAAAAAAAAAAATGTAATAGCATTTTGCCCAGTTTATATATGCTGTCTCACAAGTGGTAAGGTTTTTGGGAAATAAAGAAGAATTAGAACCTGGGTGTGGTGGGTCATGCCTATAATTAAAGTACTTTGGGTGGAGCTGGAGAAGCAGGATTTAAAGGCCAGTCTTAGCATAGCATAGCATAGGCTCACATAACAAAGAAGCAATTAAAAAATTGGATTTATATGATGACAAATTAGGTTTATCAAATTGCCTAAAAATGAATATAAGCAAGGCTCACCATGGCTATCAATGCCAGGAATAATCCCTTTCCTATTTCTAGTGATAAGGAAGAAAAAAAAATCTCTCATAAAGGGAATGCACTCTTTTTTTTTTGGTCTTTTTGAGACTGGGTCTCCCTGTAGCCCCAGCTGTCCTGGAACTCACTCTGTAGACCTGGCTGGCCTTGAACTCACAAAGATCCGCCTGCCTCTGCCTCCCAAGTGCTAGGATTAAAGGTGTGTGCCACCACGCTGGTGAATGCACTCTCTTATTCCCTCTGTTAGTTTCCTAAAATGAGCCCTAGTTTCCTCTAAAAGTGGTTCTTGGGCCTTAATTTTTTTTTTTTCCAGTAGTAGGGATTGAACCCAGTTCCTTATACATTTTAGGCATGCACTATACCATTGAGATCAAAACAGAGTCAAATTTTTCAAATTTTTGAGCACCCAGGAACCAAAAATGAATTCAAAGTCAAATATGGAATGAGTCTGAGCTGCTACTGATAGTACTTACTTCTCTGTAGCCTTGGTTCTGAACATAGAACATGCAGACTGTATGAGCATATCATTATGTAACACCAGTGAACACTGCCTGAAACATCTCAGCTCAGACTCAAGAGTATTGTATGTTATGAATTGTGTTTTTACTAGATTATATCTATGAAATTTTCCGCTCTTAAACATAATGGCTTATTTATGGAAAACAAAAGCTTCTAATATTTTTCCATTATCATTTCTCAGCATGTATCAAATTGATAATTTGTATCATGTTAGAGTGTTTTGTTTTATTTTATTTTTTTATATTAAAAAATTTTTTTTAGTTTTTATTTATTCTTGTATGTGTATGAATGTACTGTGCCTCCAGGTCTGTGCACCTGTGTCGTGTGGTGCCACAGAGGTCAGAGGAGGGTGTCGGATTCCCCTGGAACTGGAGTCAAAGATGGTTTTCAACCGCCGTATGGGTGCTGGGGATCGAACCTGGGTCCTCTGCAAGAGCAGTCGGCACTCTTAATGGCTAGGCCATCTCTCCAGCCCCGGGTGTTTTATTTTAAAGTATGTATGTATGTATGTATGGGTATGTTTTATTTTAAAGGGGTGTTTTATTTTAAAGTATGTATGTATGTATGTATGTATGGGTATGGTGTTTTTGAGACAAGGTCTTCCTGTAGCTGGTCTGGAACTCACTCTGTAGACCAGCCTGGCCTTGAACTCACAGAGATCTGCTTACCTCTGCCTCCCACTGGGATTAAAGGTGTTCACCATGCCCAGCAAGTATTTATTATTTTTAAATTTTATGTATATGAGCATATTTCTTGCATGTAGATAGGTGCACCTGTGTTGTGCAATGCCCATGGAGGTCAGAAGAGGGTGTCTGATTCTCCGGAACTGGAGTTGTGGATGGTTGTTAATTGCCATGTGGGTGCTGGGAATTGAACTGTTTTTGCAAGAACAGGCAGTGCTCTTAACCACTGAGCCATCTCTCCAGCCCCTAGAGAGTGTTTTATTTTAAACACTGCTTTTTGAGATAGGTGGCACTTGCCTTTAATCCCAGAACTTGGGAGGCAGAGACAGGTGGATCTCCGAGTTCAAGGCCAGCCTAGTCCACATATAACGAGTTCCAGGACAACTAGGCCTACAGGGAGACCCTGTCTCAAAAAGACCCCCCAAAACCAAAAAACTTCTTTTTGTTTTTTAGAGACAGTGTCTTCCTGTACATCCAGCTGGCCTGGGAGTCTTGCCATGTAGACCAGGCTGGCCTTGGATTTCCCACCTGACTGCTAGGATTAAAGGTGATACCACCAGAACCCATTTTGTGAATTCACTTTAAAAATCCTCCAAATAGGTTATTATTTTTGTTCTTATTACCTAGTTTTTTCATTGTTTTCTCTGTGGGTTTTTTTTGTTTGTTTGTTTGTTTTGTTTTGTTTTTGTTTTTGTTTTTTTATTTTTTTGAGACAGGGTCTCACTATGCATGTAGCTCTGGCTGGCCTGGAACTTCCTGTGTAGACCACGCTGGCCCCAAATTCACAGAGCTCTGTCTGCCTCTGCCTTTTGAGTACTGAGATTAAAGATGTGCACTACCATTCCCAGCCTTTCATAAGTAATTTTGAAGTAAAGATAAATACTTAGCCTTTAATAAAAATATAATACAGATACTTACTACTCCTAATGAAGAGTCAGGGAATTACTTTGGTTTTGGCAGAGTTACCTGATAAATTTTAGTTGTTTTTTTTTTTTTTAATTCTTTTTTTTTTTTTGAGACAGGGTCTCCCTTTAGTCCCAGCTGGCTTGGAGCTCACTCTGTAGACCAGGCTGGCCTTGAACTCACAGNCCTGGCTTAAATTTTAGTATTTTTTATTTCTGCATTTAGAACCTATCATAAAATAAGTTATCCTCTCAATTGCAAGTAGCCATAATTTTTACTGGTGGCAAGCGCTGTGGTAGAACTATTGTATCAGACCATATTAAAAGTCATAGTTGCTTTCTTTTGTAGCACCAGGCCACAAGCATGTACCTGACTGGGTTTGGATTGTCGTGGGCATCCTCAACTTTGTAGCCTACACTCTAGGTAAGAGATGGAAATTCTCATTTTAATTAGTGGCTGATAAATCAGCAAGGATAGACACCTACTAGATTAACATTTTCTCCTGTGCTTGATTGATTTTAATTAGGATTTAATAATGTTGAGATTGATAAATTTATATTTTTGAATGTGTCTCTGAAAAATATTATTTTATTGCTAGGGATGCACACAATAAGAGAGGAGTTGGCAGATGACTTACTTGCAAGCCACATTTGGCCACTGTCTGTTTCTTTCTGTTTTTGGAAGTAAAGCTTTATGTTGTTGGTTTTTGTTTCTTTTTTTTGGTGGTAGTGGTGGTGGTTCAGAAAGTATTTTTTATTCTTTGATAGTTTAGTGCATATATACAATATGTTTAGATCATATTTACTGCCTCACTCCTCCCTTTAAGTCCTTCTGGATCCCTTTTAACTTCTTCCTCCCAATGCCATGTCTTCTTTTTTTCTTTCATTTTATAACCCACCGAGTCTAGTAAACGTTGCTCCATGTGCATGGCTGCCAGGGACCATCACCTTGAAGAAAACTCAGCCTCCCAGAAGTAAAGTTTTTTGGAACACAACTGTGCTCATGTATTAGTTGTTTGTGACTTCCATCCTGCAATAAAGACACAGTTGAGTAGTTGCAGCAGTCTCATGAAGGGTATGACCCACAAAGTCTAAAGTATACATGGTATCTGGCCCTTAACATGAGATTTGCCAACTCTTAGAATATTATTTTGCTTTAAGTTTGGCAAAGAATACTGACATAGCACATAATTGTATAATGGAAAAGGAGATGCTGTAATAGAATACAGTGGGGAAAAAAAATAAAGAAGTAATCACTTCTTAACTCAGCAGAGGAGTCAAGGAAGTCTGCGCAATGTCCACACTGTTCTGCCAGCACTTCTTGAGCAGGAGCGTCCATATGGCTTATCCTGTGCTCTTCCGCCCTGCTTTCCCCTTTGGTTCCTTCCTATCTCTTAAAGCCATGCACATACCTATTTACTTGATGGTTTGTTTTCTGCCTGTTCTAACCAAAATGTTAAGTTCTTTGAGAGTGACTACTCCTTTGTTCATTGCTGTATTCTCAGTATCTAGAACATTGCCTGGTACACAGGCAATGTAATGTAATAGGCAAAAACTGGTATTCAGTTTTTAAAGACATATAAAATAGCAGACCTTGATTTCGAGTGACTTAGATATTATCAAATAAAAGTAACATGTTCTCATAAAACCAGTATAACCTCCTGGTACATTAAGTGCTGACGTAATGGATAGCCAGAGCTGTAAGTTTGAAGGAGAAGCTCAGTGGAGTCTTCAAGAATTAGAGAGAAACCTTAAGGGTCACATATTTATTTATTTATTATTTATTTATTTATTTATTTTTGGTCTTTTTGAGACAGGGTCTCCCTGTAGCCCCAGCTGTCCTGGAACTCGCTCTGTAGACCAGGCTGGCCTGAACTCATGAAGATCCTCCTGCCTCTGCCTCCCAAGTGCTAGGATTAAAGGCATGCACCACCACGCCCTGCAAGGGTCACATATTTAAAAATTTTTTTTTTATTATTAATTTTATTTATTTCTGTATGTGTATGAATGTACTGTCTGCATGCAGGTCTGTGCACCTGTGTCGTGCAATGCCGCGGAGGTCAGAAGCGGGTCTCGGATTCCCCTGGAACTGGAGTTCTCCTGGAATTGGAGTTTCAGACGGTTCTCAGCCGCCATGTGGGTGCTGGGGATCGAACCTGGGTCCTCTGCAAGAGCGGTCGGCGCTCTTAACTGCTAGGCCATCTCTCCAGCCCAAGGGTCACATATTTAAATAGAAGCTTTATACATTTGTTTTGAAAAATGAGCAGATTTTTAAAACCTGCTAATGGATTTTGTTGTCAAGTGTTGCCACAGAGACTAGGGAAAGGTGAGGTGGCCCGTGAGTGCTCACTTTTAACAGCATTTCACAAGAGCCTCTTAAGGTGCCAAATACCTGTTGTTTCAGTTCCACCTTTTCCTGCAAAACTCCTGACTTGACACAAGCTATTTGTTGCAAAACCTGTCATGAACTAACATGAGCAGTTTATGATCTTTATTCTATTGTGTGACCATGGTAATGTTGTGAAAATATTACATGGTGACAGGGTGTTGTTGAAGTTCCTTAGGGGTGGGGATCTCTTGTAATAATGGGATATGCCATGAAATACCATTCTGAGAAAGGAAGGCAAAAAAAAAAAAAAGAACATTCTGAGGCTTACTTGCACCCAGCTGGTGGAGCAGGAAT
The DNA here is from genome assembly GCA_009823505.1 of Rhizomys pruinosus. NCBI lineage: Eukaryota > Metazoa > Chordata > Mammalia > Rodentia > Spalacidae > Rhizomys > Rhizomys pruinosus. The sequence continues at coordinate 2,847,511 of VZQC01002269.1, forward strand.
GGGGTTAGTGAGAAAAGGTGTAAAACCTAGTTACCATGCGTTTTGTGAATGTGATCTGGTATAACTAGGAGTTGCACAGGAAATAGAAAAGTTATGTCTCCCAGTCCTGTGTACCAGGCCCAGATTGGCCTTGAGTTAGTGGCAGTCCTCCTGTCTTAGACTCCGGAGTGGTGGGATTAGACACGAGCTACCACATCTAGCTTTATTTTTTGTTTTTTTCCTTCCAGTGTTGGGGATTGCACTTGGGGCTTTGCACACACGAGGCAGGCACACTTACAACTAAGCTACACTCATCGCTTTTCTGCCCTTTTAAACGAGGTTTTGCTGTACTTCTTTCTGAAGCAGGATTCTGTTTCTGCCCCTTAATGAAGGTGTTCCACTGTGTTTCATCCCCAGCATTCTTTTTCTCTGCATTCCCACCGTAATCCTAAATCTTATTTAATGTTCCTCAGACAATGTCCATGTGTATACTAGCCCTCATCTAGCTCCTGAATTAGTAGTAAGTAATCTTGGGTTGAGTTCCTTAATATTGCTATGTGAGTTTCCTGTCAACTCTTCAATTGCAATATTAAAAATTGTATTTTGGCTGGGAGTGGTGGAACACGCCTTTTTTAATCCTGGCACTTGGGAGGCAGAGGTAGGCCGATCTTTGTGAGTTCAAGGCCAGCCTGGTCTACAGAGTTAGTTCCAGGACAGCTGGGGCTGCAGCTGTCTGAAAAACAGCAAAAAAACCCAAAACAAACTAAAAGTGTTTTGGGGGCTGGAGAGATGGCTCAGCGGTTAAGAGTACTGACTGCTCTTGCAGAGGAACTGGGTTCAATTTCCAGCACCCACACGGTGGCTAATAACCATCTTTAACTCTAGTTCCAGGGGAATCTGACACCCACTTCTGACCTCCACAGCATTGCATGACTCAGTTGCACCTACTTACATGCAGATAGTACACTCATACACATAAAATAAAAAAAAAAAAAAAAAAAGAGTACTGCCTGCTCTTGCAGAGGACAAAGGTTTGGTTCCTGGCACCCACATGGCAGTTAAAACTGTCTGTAACTCCAGTTCCGAGGGATCTGGCCTCCAGGCATTGCATGCACTGGTGCACTTACAGAAATGCAAGCAAAACACTCGTACACATAAAATTTAAGAATTATGTTGTTCTTCATCTTTTTAGTGTGTGTGTGTTTTTAATTGCATGTGTGCATGTTAGAGTCAGAGGATAACTGTAGGTGTCATCCTTAGGACCACCATCCATCTCCTTTGGAACAGGGTCTCTCATTGGTCTGGAGCTAACCAGTTGGACTAGCCAGCAAGCCCCAGGATTCTTCCTGTTTCCACTTCCCTAGTGGTGGGATTAGAAGCCCATGCCACCACTCCTGGCATTTTCACTTGGGTTCTGGTGGTTAAACTCAGGTCCTTGTGCTTGTAAGACCTTACCAGTTAAGCTTTCTTCCCAACACATTCTTCATCTTTACTTTCAAACTTACCCCATCCCCCTCCCCTTTCCCCCCAACTCCTGCTTGGACTTCTGACTTCCTTCATTCTGTGAGGACTACTACCCTCTTGGTTACCAAGGATAGAAACTTTGGCAACTGTCTTCTTGGGTCTTGCATCTCATCTTTCACAACATTTTTACTTACTTTTTGTTTGTTTTTCTTTGAGGATTCCACCATGTAGCTGACTGGCCTCCAACTTCAGATCCTCCTGCCTCTGCCTCCTGAATGAAGGCCTATACTGCCACACCTGGCTTTCAGTTTTACTTTTTTTTTTTTACTATTTATTTATTTATTTATTTATTTATTTATTTATTTATTTATTTATAGACAGAGTCTCCCTATAGCCCCGGCTGGCCTGTATGTAACTCACTCAACTCACTCTGTAGACCAGTCCAGCCTTGAACTCACAGAGATCTGCCTGCCTCTGCCTCCTGAGTGCTAGGATTAAAGGCGTGTGCCACCATGCCCAGCCAGTTTTATTTTATTAATGTCCCTTTGCCACTAGCTTTTCATTTCTATGGTACTGCCTCTCTTTGGGTTTACTAATAGTGTCTCTGTCTCTAGCCTATCATTCACATGGAGTCAGGTGAACCTTCCTAAAGCATTGCTTTTATTGGTATCTTTCCTCTCCACATACCTTGAAGTAGCTTCATATAGTTCCTTAAACTTTGGATCTGGCTTAGACTTCCTTTTTAGCATTTTTATTCTGCTTTTGTGTATTTCTAGTCAAATTATACTTCTTGCATTTTCTGAACATGCATTGAACTTTATAACATCTCAGGGCTTCTGAACGTGGGTTGTGGTTTTCCATCTTGGTGTATACTGCTGATAGCACTTGTTCCTCTTGAAATGCCATTCCTCTTTATCTCATACCTGCTGAAATCCAATTCCTCCTTTCTGTACCCACTCAGATTTCCTCTTGTCTTGAAAACCATTCTAGATTGTCTAAAGGGGACCCTTCCCTCTTCTGCAGTCCTTCATGGTTTATGATATACCATGCCTGTATTGTCCTTTTCTCAATTACAAACACTCTGAGGGCACAAATTTGGTTTATTCCAAGATTCCTATAATTTTATAGTACCGAGAATAGTGCATTGCACAGGTTTAACAAATTTAGTCCTTATATTTGCTGACTGTGCTTCTATGTACTTACTCTGAAAGCCCTTAAAATTGAGGAAGGAGTAGATTTGTAAGGGTATATATGACTTGAGCGTCACAGAGGATAAAACACTTTTGGCCCCTAGAGCAAGAATATTATTATTTTTTTTAATTTTATTTATTTCTATATGTGTATGAATGTACTGTCTGCATGCAAGTTTGTGCACCCGTGTCATGCAGTGCCGCGGAGGTCAGAAGAGGGTTTCAGATTCCCCTGGAACTGGAGTTCTCCTGGAATTGGAGTTTCAGACGGTTCTCAGCCGCCATGTGGGTGCTGGGGATCGAACCCCGGTCCTCTGTAAGAGCAGTCGGCACTCTTAACCACTAGGCCATCTCTCCAGCCCCGCAAGAATATTATTGAAGTACTTTTGGCTCCTGGAACATGAAGTGGTTAGATGAATTGTATTGAGCATCTGTTGACTACTCGGTGACAGTAGAGCAGCCCGACTGGTGGACAGCTGTGGGGAAATTCAGAGTCTGACTGGCACCTTTCTTTCTTAGATCTGAAGTAGCATTGTTGAGTATAATGTGGCATATTTTGGGTTCTTAGATTCAACTTTTAAGAAATTGCATATTTTATTTCTGAAATCTTTGATGTGTATGAATTAAAGATTAGGTTTTTAGACTACTAGCTGGTAGGCTTGCCATTCCAGTGACTTGTTTTATGTTTTTCACTGGGTTAGTGAAGTTGACTTTCTTCATACTGGTACATATGTTGACCTTTTCCTATGATGTATGTTTTGTTGCAGATGGAGTGGATGGAAAACAAGCCCGTAGAACCAATTCCAGCACCCCTTTAGGGGAGCTTTTTGACCATGGCCTGGATAGTTGGTCATGTGTTTACTTTGTTGTAACTGTGTATTCCATCTTTGGACGAGGATCAACTGGTGTCAGTGTTTTTGTTCTTTATCTCCTGCTATGGGTAGTTTTGTTTTCTTTCATCTTGTCGCACTGGGAAAAATATAACACAGGCATTCTTTTCTTGCCATGGGGATATGACATTAGCCAGGTGGTAAGTATGCATTCTGTCAGAAATTTTCAATATTATTGTGATTTTTTTTTTTAAGTTTTGTTATCCTTTTTCATTGCTGTTAGGCATTTTTGGTTAGCATTTATGTGTGCTTTAAAAATTTTTTGTTTTGGAAGTGTTGGGGAGGGAAGACTGGGGATGGAGATACAGCACAGCACAGTGGTGGAACATTTGCCCAACATGTACAAGGTCATAGGTTCTATCCTCAGCAAAACACACACACACACATACACACACACACACACACACACACACCCCATTTTGTTTTTACTTATTTATGGGACATTGCAAGCATATACAAAAGTAGAGAGACATGTATCTGTTACTTAGCTTCAGCAGTTATCAACAGGTAGCCAGTCTAGTTTCCTGTATACTCTTTGTGTTTTCCTACTTCTTTTTTTTTTTTTTTTTTT
>VZQC01002269.1:2854983-2890690 GCA_009823505.1 Rhizomys pruinosus
TCATTCATTCATTCATTTTTTTTGAGACAGGGTCTCCCTAGTGAGGTCCAGCTGTGGACCTCACTATGTAAACCAGGTTGGCTTCAATCTCAGAGCTCCTCTTGCCTCTGCCTCTCAAGTGCTATAATTAAAGGTGTGTACCACCAAGCCCAGTCTAATACAGTTTATAACAGTTTCTAAGAGTTATGTAATTTCCATTCCACGACCAGAGTTCATAACAGAAGATGAGGCTAATTTTATTTATTTATTTATTTATTTTTTTATTTATTTATTTATTTATTTATTATTTATTTATTTATTTTGGTCTTTTTCAAGACATGGTCTCCCTGTAGCCCCAGCTGTCCTGGAACTCACTCTGTAGACCAGGCTGGCCTTGAACTGACAAAGATCCACCTGCCTCTGCCTCCCAAGTGCTAGGATTAAAGGCGTGCGCCACCACGCCTGGGGAGGCTAATTTTAAAATAAGGGAACAGAGGTAGTAGCCTGCATGTATGCCTTCCATTTTTACAAAGGTCTTTCATTCTACCAATTCTAGGCTGTTATTTTGGGGGCCTAGAGTTCTTCGGGTTTTTGTTGTTGTTGTTGCTTTCTATCTCTTCCCAAACCAGTAGTACTCTTCTGCTCTCAGTCATCTGTTATGCAGATATTCCTTTGGCTAAAACCACAAGTTTAACAGTACTACATTAGAAAGTACACAGAATCAGCCGGGCGTGGTGGCACACGCCTTTAATCCTAGCACTTGGGAGGCAGAGGCAGGCGGATCTTTGTGAGTTCAAGGCCAGCCTGGTCTACAGAGTGAGTTCCAGGCCAGCTGGGGCTACAGGGAGACCCTGTCTCGAAAAGACCAAAAAAAAAAAAAGAAAGTACACAGAATCTAGTTACCTTTCTGATATAGTGATCAGAGGGTGAGATATTGCCCATTAGTTCCACCTGTTACGAAGTTAGCATCTACTCTTTACCTAATATTTGTAGACATTGATGGTCTTTGTTTAGGAATCCATTCATCAGACAGCTGGGGGGATTAATGTTAATTTTATTTTAAAAATACCTCATAAATTCAAACTGATGATTCCAAGTGGAACTTGATAATAACGTACTACTTTGTGATTATGTTACCAATTTTGGATATTTGAAGTTTGTTTTGCTTTGACTTATAAGCATTAGTCTTTTTTATGGAAATTATTCTTTCTAGATATATAAAGTATTAATGGGCTGGGCCTGGTGGCGCTCGCCTTTAATCCTAGCACTTGGGAGGCAGAGGCAGGCGGATCTTTGTGAGTTCAAGGCCAGCCTGGTCTACAGAGTGAATTCCAGGACAGCTGGGACTACAGGGAGACCCTGTCTCAAAAAGACCAAAAAAAAAAAGAAATGTAGCTTTTATCACTATTCTCTTCTTTTCCCTCATAGTTAACCATTCTTTGTGGGTTTGTTATTGTTTTGTTTCTATTTTGTATGTGCACTTGTGGCATGGCTCCCGCGTGGAGGCAGGTACAAGTAGCATTCTGCCACACTTGGCTTTCTCCCGACTTGATTGTATATCTATCCATGGTGGTACATAAGGATTTCCCCATCCTTCAGCTTCCTGATAACTTCATTGTGTAGATGTAACATAGTATTTAACCGGTCCTGTATTGATATTTGGAAATTTTCGGTCTTCTGCTGTTAAACAAATTGCTGTTGCTGTTGTAAATGGTCTCTTGAATATCTTTCTTCATAGTTTAGGCTATTGTGGAAGATATTCCTAGAAATAGAATTAACTAATGAGGTTCAAAGACATGCAGTTTTCCTGAAGATTCCCATATTCCATCTCCTAGGTGTTGTTGATTTTGCATTTCTGAGAGCTGTGTATAAGTGTTTGTTTATAGTTTTACCAACATAATATATTGTTAAACTTTTGCCAATCCTGATGGGTAAGAAATGTTCTATATAGTTGCAGTTTGCATTTCTCATGAATTAATGTTCCTGAGGTTTAAAGCCATTTATGTTTCTTTTTCTGTATGTTTTACATACTTTAGCCCAGTTTTTTTCAATAGAATTGTTGGTTTTGTTTTGTTTCTTGTTTTGTTTTTTGTTTATTTTTAATTTTTATTTATTTGTTTATTTGTTTGTTTATTTATTTATTTATTTATTTTTATGTGTATGAATGTACTGTCTGCGTGTAGGTTTGTGCACCCGTGTCATGCAATGCGCGGAGGTCAGAAGAGGGCGTCGGATTCCCCTGGAACTGGAGTTCTCCTGGAATTGGAGGTACAGACGGTTCTCAGCCACCATGTGGGTGCTGGGGATCGAACCCGGGTCCTCTGCAAGTGCAGTCGGCACTCTTAACTGCTAGGCCATCTCTCCAGCCCTTGTTTTGTTTTGAGACAGAGTCTCAGCTGGCCTGGAGCTCACTCTGTAGACCAGGCTGGCCTCACAGAGATTTGCCTGCCTCTGCCTCCAGAATGCTGGGATTAAAGACGTGCGGCACCATTCCTGGCGGTTATTTTCTTTATTCTTAGAAGGGCTACATATTTTGGGTGTATGGATTTTTTGGTTTGATTAATATAATTTTCCCACTTGTTTACCTTAAACTTACCTTTACTTTTTATCTTGGTGGTTTCACTTCAAGTTCCTGTATAATAATTTAGAAATGTGAAGAACGAAAAAAAAATTTTTTTTGTGGCCACAATATCCTGAGATTATATCTCATTTCACTCAATGCTTTCTAAATAATGAGATGTCAGGTGGGTGTGGTGGCGCACACCTTTAATCCCAGCACTCCAGAGGCAGACTCAGGTGGATCTCTGAGTTCAAGGCCAGCCTGGTCTACATAGCGAGTTCTAGGCCAGCTGTGGCAATAGGAAGACCCTGTCTTAAAAAGATGGGGAAGGGGGGAGGCAAAACAAAACAAAAAGTTAAAGCTCCTATTTTTCTGTACCTATTACATTTCCTGCATTTTATTTCCTCCATTATAAAGTCTAGCCTTAAATTACAGCAGTTTGAAACGCTGGTTTGTATATATGGGCTTCCTCATTATTATATACTTGAAATGTAGAATTTAGTAGAAAACTCTGCAGTAGTTAAATGTTCTTTACAGAAAGTAGAGGAAATACTGTTTATAGAAGGAATATAAAGTCTTTTTCTTTGGTACCTTATATGGAGCTCAGACTGCCAGAGTGTCTATATGATTACTATATGTACTATGTACTTAAAACTACTTCCCCTCCCTCCCTACCTTACTTCCTTCTGCTTTCTGCCCTCCCTGTCTTGAGTTTTTTTGTTTGTTTGTTTGTCTCATGTAATTTAGATGGCCTTTAGCTCAATATGCAGATAGAAGTATAACCTTTACCTTCTAACCCTACTGCCTTCACCTCCTGAGTGTTGGGATTATAGTTGTGTATAGCCATACCTGGCTTGTATAATGCTCAGAATCAAACTCAGGGCTTCACATGCTTGGCAAACACTCTACTAACAGATTCTCAGCCCCAAATAATAAAAGTTTCAAGACTTAGAACTAAAATTGCTCTTTTTAGCAAATCCTGTGCTTTTTGTCTCAGCCTATTTCAGTGACTTGGAGCTGCAAGTAGTATTGGGCTAATTTCATTTCTGTTCATTTTCTTCCTGTGCTTTCCTGCTTGATGTGGAAGCCTTGGGTGGTGGCATGTTGTTGAATCCCACCACCTGGGAGGCAGAGGCAGGCAGATCTCTGAGAGACCCAGGGCAGTCTGGCCTACATAGTGAGTTCCAGGCCAGCTGGGGCTATAGGGAAACCCTGTGTCAAAAAGCCAATTAATTAACTGACTACATGAGACCTTATATCAAATAGCAACAGCAAAACAAACTGACCAAATAAACAAAAATCCCAGCTACAAAAAGCTGAATATGATGACTCTTGAACAATTCATGCTAATATCAGTATTCTTCCTTTTAGGTTGTGCATTATGTGTGACTCTTCCAATGAGTTTATTAAACTTTTTTAGGTAAGTATTTTTTTTTTTAATTGTGAAAAAGATAGGAATTTTTAATAATTGTTACTATAGTTAGCTGAATTTAAGGACCAGTTTACCTTTGTAATCTGGACATTTTGAAAAAGTTTGAAACCTGTATTTCTAATCTTGAGAATGAGATAATTGAGTTGTCTTTGCTGGCCAGTATCATCACAGCCATAGTACAAACTACTAGTTCTTCCATTAAGGTTTTAGGCTCAATAGTGGTCACTTTTGTGAGTGACAAATGACTATTAGAGTCATTTGGAGGAAGGAGTATTTTGTTTAAAATTTATTTTATTTTATGTGCATGTTTTGCCTGCATGTATGTAAGTGCATTGGTGTCATGCAAAGCCCTTGGAAGCCAGAAGAGGGCATTAGATCCCCCAGAACTGGAGTTTTAAACCGTTGTTAGCCACCTGGGAACCATATCCAGGTGAGCCATCTCTCCAGTCCCTTGGTCAGTGTTTTTTATCACAGCAAAAGGAAGTAACTAAGACATATTCCCTGGAGCTGGCCTTACAGGTAGTTGTGAGCTGCCTAACTGGGTATTGAGAACTAAACTCAGGTCTTCTCCATTTTTTTTTTTAAATGTATATGTTTTGTGTGCATGCATGAAAGTGTAACCATGTATGCAATACCAAGTTATATTTACCTTTCTGTTCTTGACACTGAAGCTGATCATTTAGTTTAAAGAAAAAGAAAGGGTCTTGGGTCAGGAGACTTCAGTTGGAATCCTGGCCCTGGTAGCAGTTAAATTTAGAACATTTCAACCTGACTTACCCTATCTTTAAAATGGAGTTAATAATTTTGGTTTTACCCATGCCATAGGATTGTGAATATAAATTAATATAAATTAGGAATAACTGAAATTACTTTGCGGATGATACATTTTATATACAATAATGTCCTTTGTATTGTTTTTTTCAGAAGTTATAAAAACAAAACCTTGAAACACAGTTCCATCTATGAAGTTATGGTTCCCATTTTTTCTCCATGTTTGCTCTTCATCTTGTCTACAGTGTGGATTCTCCGGTCACCTTCAGATATTTTAGAGAAACATCCTAGAGTGTTCTACTTCATGGTTGGAACAGCTTTTGCCAACATCACAGTAAGACTTTTTTTCTTTTAAAAATCATTTATAGGCTGGGGTATAGCACAGCGGTTAAACGCTGAGGATAAGAACCCTGCAAAAAAAAAAAAAAATCATTTATGTGGGCTGGAGAGAAGATGGCTCAAGGATTAAGAGCCCTGGCTGCTCTTCCAGAGGACCTAGGTTCAGATCCCAGCACCTATTATGATTAATAGCTGTTCTAGTTTGTCTTCCATTGCTGTGACAAAACACTCTGACCGACACCAACTTGGGGAGGAAAGGGTCTATTCAGCTTACATCTCCTGGGTCACAGTTCATCACCCAGGGAGCCCAAGACAGGAAATCAAGGAAGGAACCTGGAGGCAGGAGCTGAAGCACAGGCCATGGAGGAATGCTGTTCACTGGCTTGCTCCCCTGGCCCATGCCCAGTCTGACCTCTAATACAGTACACAACAACCTGCCCAGGGTGGCACCACCCATAGTGGGTTGGGCCCTCCCACATTGCTCAACAATCAAGACAGTACTCCACAGACATGGCCACAGGCCAGTCCAATGGAGCCAATTCTCCAATTGAGGCTCCCTCAACCCAGGTGTGTCAAGTTGACACTAAAGCTATCCAGCACAATAGCCATCTGTAATGCCAGTTCCAGGAGATCCAGTGGCATCTTCTGACCTCCATGGGCATTGTACACACCTGATGAACTTTATACATTCAAGCAACAACACTCACACATAAAATAAAATTAAATAAATTAAAAAAAAATTAAATTGGATTAGAGAGATGCTTAGCAGTTAAGAGCAGTGACTGCTCTTGCAGAGGACCTGGGTTCAATTCCCAGCACCCACATGGTTGCTAACAACTGTCCCTAACTCCAGTTACAGGGGATCCAACACCCTTTTCTGACCTCGGGCATTACATGAAATGGGTGCACTTACACACATGCAGGCAATATACTCATACACATAAAATTAAAAAAAAAAAATATATATATATATATATAAGCCAGCAGTTGGGAGATGGCAGCAGGATCTGTGAGTTCAAGACCAGTCTGGGCTACATAGAAAACAAAACAAAAGAATCAAAGTCATTTTGGAGGTGTTCAGTTCTGAATGTAGTACTTTTTTCATCTCTATGGCAAAAATCTGACAAAAGTAATTTAAGGAAGGGCTTTTTTAGCCTCTGGTCTAATCAGAGATTCAGGGATACAGTTCATTGTGGGAGGGAAGGCATATTGTCAGGTGAAGCAGCTGGTCACATTCCATCTGCAGTCAGGAAGCAGTGAGGGGAGAACAGAAGCTAAGGGTTAGCTCACTTCCTTTTTATTCAGTCTAGGACTGTAGCACATACAGTAGTATTGCCCACTTCCAGGGCATTTGAACCTATCTGGAATTCCTTCACATACATGCACAGAGGTGTATTTTTGAGCTTATCTGTATCCAGTAAAGTTACAGTGATTAGGTGTCATAGCATCCTTGAATTATCTGGAGTCTCTTCTGATGCACTATCTGTGGCTTTAGGGTGGTGTCACGGTCTAGCTGGGTCTCTGAGCAATTGAGAACTGCTCAAGGTAATGTTATAATATTTTATTATTTTTATTTTATATGTATGAGTGTATTGCCTGCTTGTATGTAAGTGTACCTGAGTTGTGCAGTGCCCACAGAGGTCAGAAGAGGGTGTTAGATCCCCTGGAAATGGAGTTACAGATAGTTGTTAGCTATCATGTGGGTGCTGGGAATTAAGCCCAGGTCCTCTGCATGAGGAGCCATTGCTGTTAACCACTGTGCCAGCTCTCCAGTCCTTAAATGCTTTTTAAGTGCCAATATGATTACTTCAAAAAATGCTTTGCTAATTAATCTCCCTTCCTCCCCCTCTTTTCTCCTCCAAGTGTCAGCTAATTGTTTGTCAAATGAGTAGCACCCGGTGCCCGACTTTGAATTGGTTGCTGTTCCCTCTCTTCTTGGTTGTCATAGCAGTGAACTTAGGAGTAGCCTCTCACCTTGAGAGCATTCTCCTTTATACGCTGACAGCTGCCTTCACCCTGGCCCATATCCATTATGGAGTACGAGTGGTGAGTAATCTAGAGCTGAACAGGTTCCCTTTGTTTCTTACTAGAACTAGGAAGGAGGCAGTAGAAAATTTCACTACAATAACTGGAAATTGGGGGGGGTGTTCCTAAATTTTAGATTGTACCTAGGTGTATAATTTCAGATACTGTTTTTCCAATGATTTTGTTGCAGTAACTATAAATGATTTTAAGTCTGATTGATTATGGGGAACTAGTTATTTTAAGTGTGTGTGTGTGTGTGTATATATATATATATATATATATGTTAATTGAATATAACCATTTAGACTAAAGGCCTTATAATGTACTCCAGTGTTTAACAGGTAACTACAAGCCTATTTTCTCTAGATAAAAATACTCCCAAATTTGGGTAATTCTTCTTATCCAAATTATACATGACATCACTCTGATAATAATATTCATAATTTTCATGGTTTAAGTACTGATGTTCCTTGACTAAATGAGAATCTACAGTGTCCTATGTGATTCAATTAGCTGGGATAAAAATAATAATCAAACATCCTGTATTTTACTAAGGAAATGGACAATAAATACTACAATAACTGTAAGAGAGTCTTATTTCCATTTCTAATCATCAAAATAAAAAATTAGTTATACCTTAAAGGCTTTTAAAATTCTGATTTTCTGAGAGGTTTGTTCTCTTGTTTCTATTAATGCTATTATTTGTTATGTAAGTAAAGACATTCTTTTTAAAAGAAAGATTAAAGAATGGCATATTGTTGAATTTCTTCTATAATATGTATCATTTCTTTTTTCAAATTAAATCTGCTATGATACCACCATAACAAAACAGATGAGATATTATCCACATAAGAACTACTAGAGTTAGAGTTAGCCACTCCATGAAGTTATAACAATAAGGTCTAACTGATCTAAAGAGAAACCCAAAATTAGGAGATAATATGTTCAAAGAATGAAGAAAACTATAAACACTGGGGGAAATACAGTCAATCTTATTTTTATGTTAACGTTTGTTGCCTTAATCTGTTATATTTACTCAATTAGGCTGAGCAGTGTTCCTGATTATTTTAAAAATAATCATCTTATTATATGTCACATGCAAATGTTATGTCAGTGTAGTCTTACTGGATCTACAATTAGTCTCTAGCCCTTCAATTGTGAGTACTCCTTAGGGAAGGCAAGAGGGGGAGGAGAGGAAGAGGAAGGAGAAGGGAGAGGAAACACATTAGGGGGAATGTGTAGCTAGCATGGCCAGCAGCTCGAATGTATTCATTCATGCTTGCAGTAGCACGCGTTGCAAGGCTTTTATCTCCTTCTCTCAATCCCTTTTTATCCTCTTCAGGCATCTCAAACAATGACTTTAAGATTTACTGATTTGTGTATTTCATGCAGCATGGCCTCTGAATGCAAACGGCTATTCTGTTGGGACTCAGTCAGAAACATCAACTTGTGGGGGCTAGAGAGATGGCTCAGTGGTTAAGAGCACTGGGGGTTCTTGCAGAGGATTGAGATTCTATTCCCAGCACCCACATGGTGGCTAACCGTCTGTAACTCCAGTTCCAGGGGATCAGACACCCACTTCTGGCCTCTGTGGGCACTGCACACATGTGAATATGCAGGCAAAACACTCATATGTATATGTGTAAAATAAAAATGATAAATAAAATATAAAAAAACAAAAATAAACACCAACTTCTGAGAAGATGTTCCTGGACTTGGTGAGACATACTGTGATTTCTTATCCCAAACAAGCTGCTTTTGTTACTCAAAGAGGATACCTTTAAAAGTTATACAGTGAGGGGCTAGAGAGATGGCTCCATGGTTAGGAGCACTGGCTGCTCTTGCGGATGATCCAGGTTTGATTCTCACACCCACATGGTGGACAACAACCATAACTCCAGTTTCAGGGGATCTGACACCCTCTTCTGCCCTCCTTGGGCATTGCATGACATGGGTGCACTTACATACGTGCAGCCAATACATTCATANTATGTTTTACATACTTTAGCCCAGTTTTTTTCAATAGAATTGTTGGTTTTGTTTTGTTTTTGTTTGTTTTTGTTTTATTTTTAATTTTTATTTATTGTTTATTTATTTATTATTTATTATTTATTTATTTATTTATTTTTTATGTGTATGATGTACTGTCTGCGTGTAGGTTTGTGCACCGTGTAATGCACTTGCGAGGTCAGAAAGGGCGGGGATTCCCTGGAACTGGAGTTCTCCGGGACTTGGAGTTACAGATGGTTCTCGTCCTCCATGTGGTTGCTGGGGGATCGAACCCGGTTCCTCTGCAAGTGCAGCGGCACTTTAATTGCTAGGTCATCTCTCCAGCCCTGGTTTTGTTTTTTTTTTTTCTTTTGGTCTGGCCTAGAGCTCACTCTGTGGACCAGGCTGGCCTCACAGAGATTTGCTTGCCTCTGCCTCCAGAATGTGGGCTATTAAAGACGTGCGGCACCATTCCTGGCGGTTATTTTCTTTATTCTTAGAAGGGCTACATATTTTGGGTGTATGGATTTTTTGGTTTGATTAATATAATTTTCCCACTTGTTTACCTTAAACTTACCTTTACTTTTTATCTTGGTGGTTTCACTTCAAGTTCCTGTATAATAATTTAGAAATGTGAAGAACGAAAAAAAAATTTTTTTTGTGGCCACAATATCCTGAGATTATATCTCATTTCACTCAATGCTTTCTAAATAATGAGATGTCCGGTGGGTGTGGTGGCGCACACTTTATCCCAGCACTCCAGAGGCAGGACCAGGGGATTCTCTGTGAGTTTGAGCCAGGCCTGGTCTACATAGCGAGTCTATGCCAGCTGTGGCAATAATAGGAATACCCCTTGTCTCTAAAAAGATGGGGGAAGGGGGGGGAGGGGCCAAACAAAACAAAAAGTAAATCTCCTATTTTTTCTGTACCTATTACATTTCCTGCATTTTATTTCCTCCATTATAAAGTCTAGCCTTAAATTACAGCAGTTTGAAACGCTGGTTTGTATATATGGGCTTCCTCATTATTATATACTTGAAATGTAGAATTTAGTAGAAAACTCTGCAGTAGTTAAATGTTCTTTACAGAAAGTAGAGGAAATACTGTTTATAGAAGGAATATAAAGTCTTTTTCTTTGGTACCTTATATGGAGCTCAGACTGCCAGAGTGTCTATATGATTACTATATGTACTATGTAATTCAAAACTACTTCCCCTTCCCCCTCCTACCTTACTTCCTTCGCTTTCTGCCCTCCCTGTCTGGAGTTTTTTTTGTTTTGTTTGGTTCTACATGTAATTTAGATGGCCTTTAGCTCAATATGCAGATAGAAGTATAACCTTTACCTTCTAACCCTACTGCCTTCACCTCATTGAGTGTTGGGGATTATATTTGTGTATTAGCCATACCGGCTTGTATAAGCTCAGAATCAACTCTGGGCTTCATGCTTGGCAAACACTCTACCAAACAGATTCCAGCCCCAAAATAATAAAGTTTCAAGACTTAGAACCAAAATTGCTCTTTAGCAAATCCTGTGCTTTCTAGTTTCAGCCTATTTCCTTGACATTGGGAGCTGAAGTCCGTATTGGGCTAATTCATTTCTGTTCATTTTCTTCCTGTGCTTTCCTGCTTGATGTGGAAGCCTTGGGTGGTGGCATGTGTGAATTCCACCCACCCCGGGAGGCAGAGGAGGCAGATCTCTGAGAGACCCAGGGCAGTTGGCCTACATATTGAGTTCCAGGCCAGCTGGGGCTATCGGGAAAACCTGTGTCAAAAAGCCCATTAATTAATGACTACATGAGACCTCTAATCAAATAGCAACAGCCCAAACAAACTGGACCAAAATAAACAAAATCCCAGCTACACAACGCTGAATATGAGCCTCTTAACCCATTCATGCTACTAATCAGTCTCTCTTTTAGGTTGTGCATATGTGTGACTCTTCCAATGAGTTTATTAAACTTTTCTCGGTAAGCTATTTTTTTTTACTGTGAAAAAAGGAGGATATATATTTGACATAATTGTACTATAGTCTAGATGATTTAAGGACCAGTTTACCTTTGTAATCTGGACATTTTGAAAAAGTTTGAAACCTGTATTTCTAATCTTGAGAATGAGATAATTGAGTTGTCTTTGCTGGCCAGTATCATCACAGCCATAGTACAAACTACTAGTTCTTCCATTAAGGTTTTAGGCTCAATAGTGGTCACTTTTGTGAGTGACAAATGACTATTATGGTATTTGAGGAAGAGTATTTGTTTAAAATTTATTTCTTTTATGTGCATGTTTTGCCTGACACTGTATGTAAGTGCATTGGTGTCTGCAGCCCTTGAAGCAGAAGCGGGCATTGATCCCCCAGAAACTGGAATTTTCTTAAAACCTTTGTTAGCCACTGGGAACCATATCCAGGTGGCATCTCCTCCCCCCAGTCCCTTGGTCAGTGTTTTTATCACGCAAAAGGAAGAACTAAGCCATATTCCCAGGAGCTGCCTTACCATGTAGTTGTGAGTGCCTACTGGGGTATGAACACTACAACTCACGTCTTCTCCATTTTCTTTTTTAAATGTTATGTTTTGTGTGCATGCACGGAAAGTGTCTAACCTGCTGCAATACCAAAGCTATATTTACCTTTCTGTTCTTGACACTGAAGCTGATCATTTAGTTTAAAGAAAAAGAAAGGGTCTTGGGTCAGGAGACTTCAGTTGGAATCCTGGCCCTGGTAGCAGTTAAATTTAGAACATTTCAACCTGACTTACCCTATCTTTAAAATGAGTTAATTAATTTTGGTTTTACCCACATGCCATTTGGATTGTGAATATAATAATATAAATTAGGCATAACTGAACTACTTTGCGGAGATAAAATTTTATATACTAATAATGTTTCCCTTTGTATTGTTTTTTTCAGAAGTTATAAAAACAAAACCTTGAAACACAGTTCCATCTATGAAGTTATGGTTCCCATTTTTTCTCCATGTTTGCTCTCATCTTGTCCTACAGTGTGGATTCTCCTGTCACCTTCCAGATATTTAGAGAAAGAGAAAAATCCTTAGAGTGTTCACTTCGTGGTTGGAAAAGTGAACAGCTTTTGCCAACATTCACAGAGAGACTTGTTTTTCTTTTAAAAATAATAATAACCCATTAATATTAAATAAAATTAAAAAAAAAAAAAAAAAAAACCTGACAAAAAAAAACAAAAATACATTTATGTGGCGCTGGAGAGAAGATGGATCAGGATTAAGAGCCATGCGCTGCTCTTCCAGAGGACTAGGTTCAGATCCCAGAAAACCCTATTATGATTAATACATGTTTTTCTAGTTTGTCTTCCATGCTGTGACAAAAACACCTGACCGACACCAATACTTGGGGAGGGGAAAGGGTTGTTTATTCATCTTACATCTCATGGGTCATAGTTCATCACACAGGGAGCCCAAGCCAGGAAATCAAGGAAGGACTGGAGGCAGGAGTGAAAGCACAGGCCATGGAGGGGAATGCTGTCCACTGGCTTTCTCCCCTGGCCCAAGCCCAGTCTGACCGCTTAGACAGTACACAACAAACCTGCCCAGCTGGGTGGCACCCCCAGTCGTTGGGTGGGGCCCTCCCCAGGGCTGCAACAAGAAGGGGGGACAGTTACGCCCACAGGACATGGCCAAGGCCAGGGCCAATATGGAGCACAAGGCTCCAAGTGGAGGCGCCGCAACACAGGTGGGGGAAGTGGACACGAAAGCTATACCACGCCACAAGAGCAAGCAGGAAGGGCCAGGGCAGGAGATACAGGGGCATGCGGCGGCCCTGCAATGGTGCATAAGGTTGGAACACAGAGGACCGTTAGACAGTCACGCAACAACTACGCACACTAAAATAAAATTAATTAACATAAAAAAAAAATGAAATTGGAGTTAGGCAGATGCTGAGCAGTGAAGAGCAGGACTGCGATTTCACAGAGGACCTGGGCTCAAGTCCAGCACCCACATGACATCAAACAACCAACCGGACCTCCAGGACTAGGGTATCCAAAGGCCTTTTCTAAACTCTGTAGACGTTGCACAACATGGGTGCAAAAAACTACATGCAGACAGTATACTCATTACACATAAAATTAAAAAAAAAAAAAATTATTATTATGTTATATATATAGAAGCCAGAAGTCTGGAGATGATTGCCAGGCACGGATCTGTGCGTTCAAGACAAGTTCCGGGGCTACATAGAAAACAAAACAAAAGAATTCAAAAGTCATTTTTGGAGGTGTTCAGTTCTGAATGTAGTACTTTTTTCATCTCTATGGCAAAAATCTGACAAAAGTAATTTAAGGAGGGCTTTTTTAGCCTCTGGTCTAATCAGAGATTCAGGGATACAGTTCATTGTGGGAGGGAAGGCATATTGTCAGGTGAAGCAGCTGGTCAAATTCATATTGTGTCTGCAGTCAGGAAGCAGTGAGGGGAGAACAGAAGCTAAGGGTTAGCTCACTTTCTTTTTATTCAGTCTAGGACGTAGCACATTACAGCTAGTTATTGCCCATTCACGGGCATTTGAACCTTCTCTGGAATTCCCCTTCACATCCATGCACAGAGGTGATTTTTGAGTTATCCTGTATCCATTAAAGTTGTAAAACACCGTGATTAGGTTGTCCTAGGCATCCTTAATTATCTTGGGTCCATTCTGATGCACTATCTGTGGATTTAGGGTGGTGTCACGGGTCTCTCTTTACGTGGGTCTCGAGCATTGAGAATGTCAATGTAATGTTATAATATTTATTATTTTTATTTTTACTGGTATGATTGTATTGCCTGCTTGTATGTAAGTGTCCCTGAGTTGTGCAGTGCCCACAGAGGTCAGAAGAGGGTGTTTAGATCCCTGGAAAAATGGAGTACAGATAGTTGTTAGCTGTCATTTGGGTGCTGGGAACAAAATTTGTGTCCTCTGAAAGAGCAATTATTGCTCTTATCTGCTGAGTCAGCTCTCCAGTCCTTAAATGCTTTTTAAGTGCCAATATGATTACTTCAAAAAATGCTTTGCTAATAATCTCTCCTCCCTTTTTCTCCCTCCAAGTGTCAGCTAATTGTTTGTCAAATGAGTAGCACCCGGTGCCCGACTTTGAATTGGTTGCTGTTCCCTCTCTTCTTGGTTGTCATAGCAGTGAACTTAGGAGTAGCCTCTCCACTGAGAGCATTTCTCCTTTATACGCTGGACAGTCTGCCTCACCCGGCCCCCCCCCCCCCTGGCCACATTATCCATTATGGAGTACGAGTGGTGAGTAATCTAGAGCTGAACAGGTTCCCTTTGTTTCTTACTAGAACTAGGAAGGAGGCAGTAGAAAATTTCACTACAATAACTGGAAATTGGGGGGGGTGTTCCTAAATTTTAGATTGTACCTAGGTGTATAATTTCAGATACTGTTTTTCCAATGATTTTGTGCAGTAACTATAAATTGATTTACGTCTGATTGATTATGGGGAACTAGTTATTTTACAGTGTGTGGTGGTGTTGTATTATATTATATATATATATAATATATTATATATATATATACTTAGTCTCACTGTTAGTCCCAGCTGTCATGGAATTTGCTCTGTAGACCAGCTGGCCTTGAAAACTATCAGAGGTCTGACTGCCCTCGGCCTACGGAGAGGCTAGGATTAAAGGCGTATGCCACCACGCCCTGCCTAAAACAGTTCTTAGATACCATTGGGGTGCTGGGAATTTGAACGTCAGTTGATCTTAACTGCTAGTCCATCTCTCCAGCCCCTTAATGTCTTATATTTTATTTTTTAAATTTTTTTTAATTAATTTATTTATTTCTCTTGTTTATGAATTACTGCCTGAATGCAAGTCTGTGCACCCGTGTTGTGCAATGCCGCAGAGGTCCCGATGAAAGAGGTATAGGATTCACCGGAAATCGGAGTCTCCTGGATTGGAGTTCCGACACGTTCTCGGCCGCCCATGTGGGTGCTGGGTATGAAACCCGGGTCTCTGTAAAGAGTTGGTCGGCCTCTTAACCGCCTTAGGCCATCTCTCCAGCCCCACCTTAATTTCTTTTATCCTGGGATATTTTTATTGCATGCTAACTTAATTTGGAAAGAAACTAACCTTGGTTTATAGTACATTCCTCTCTTGCCTAGTTGTAATGGAAATGTAGTGAAGTAACTAGCCTGGAGGGAAGCTTCCAAATATCTTCAGCCTTTCCTACATGAGCCTTTTCTCAGAAAGGTAATGAGGATATATAGAAGAAAATGGTTTTAAGAAATACTTTAGGCCAGTTGGTTACATAGTGAGTTCAGGGCAATATGAGAGCCCTGTTTCGAAATGACCAAAAAAAAACAAAAAAAAAAAAGGCAAAACACAAAGAACAGAGTGTTTTGCAAAAAACCTAATGTTCTCTTTAAAAAATAAGAACAGTTTCAGGATGAATGACAGCTTTGGTGATGTCAGAACCATGTATTTTTTCCCCCCTCCCCCTTTACTTAAATTCCTTTCTACTATTGTACATTCTTTAGCACCATTCCATAATTATGAATTTTAATTGCTACTTAGTATTTCTACCAAAGAAATTACTAATAATGATCTAATTTACAACTTACCAGTTATTTTAAGCCCAGTTATTTTAAGAACTTAATTTAATTTCACAGTATTAGTATGAACAAACTGAAATAATTAAATTTTATTTATTTTTATTTTATGTGTATGTTTTTTTGTTGTTGTTGTTCTTCCACATAAATTTATTTTTATTTTTTTAAAAAACATCTAGACCCGTGTTCCACCCATTCCCCCAACCCCACCAGGAGCTCATGCATCTGCCAAATCAGCTTTTCATCTCTTAGTCTTTATCGATATTCTCCATGAGGAAGTTGACTGTTTTGACTGTTTTGAGCAGAATTCAATGTTTCAGTCAGTCTTTGATTTGCAGTCCTTTTTGTTGTTATTGTGTTTCCAATATGAATTTACGCCCACTGCTTTTGGCACAAAATTTCAGGGGGCCCTACACAAGAAATACTACAACTGGGTACTTGGCACTCAGCATCCACATATGAGGGATACCATTTGTCGTTTGTTTTTCTGGGACTGTGACTTCACTCAGCATGGATGTTCTAGCTCCAGCCATTTACTGCAAAGCTCATATGTCATCTTTCTTTATGCTTCATAGAACTCCATTGTGTAGACCTTTACCACATTTTCTCTTTCCATGTCAGTTGAGGGGCATTAGGTTGGTTCCAGCTCCTTGCTATTGTGAGGAGAACAGCAATGAACATGGCAGGTCATGGTATGAGTGTTTTGATAGCACGTGTACAACGGCCGAGGAGGCCATAAGAAGGTGTCAGATCTCCTGGAACTGGAGATATGGGTAGTTGTTAGCTGCCACATAGGTGCTGGGAACCAAACTCAAGTCCTCTGCAAGAGCAGCCAGTGCTCTTAACCACTGAGCCATCTCTCCAGCCCTAAACTGAAATAATTTTTCTTCCATTTATGTTATAGTGAGAAGATAATTTTGTAGGAATACAGTGATACGAAAGAGTATTCACATTTAATGGCTGTAGCTTCTGTTTCCTATGCTTATTTATTTATTTTTTATGTTTTTATTATTATTATTTTTTTTTTGTCTTTTGAGACAGGGTCTCCTGTAGACCCAGTTGGCCTGGAACTCACTCTGTAGAAAAGGCTGGCCTTAAACTCACAGAGATCTGCCTGCCTGTACTGGGATTAAAGGCATGCACCATCACACCTGACATCTATGTTTGTTTGTTTATTTATTTATTTATTTATTTATTTATTTATTTATTTATTTATTTATGTTTTTAAGACAAGGTCTCCCTGTAGCTCCAGCTGGCCCGGAACTTACTCTGTAGGCCAGGGTTGCCTTGAACTGACAGATCCGCCTGCCTCAGCCTCCGGGTGCTGGGATTAAAGGCGTGTGCCACCACGCCCAGCCATCTATGTTCTTTTAAAAAGTATTTGCTTATTTTTACTTTATGTGTATGTGTTTTGGCAGCATGTATGTAAGTGCATCATGTGTGTATAATGTTCGCTGAAGCCAGAGAAGGGCGTTGGATCCCCTGTAACTAGAATTAGGAACAGTTGTTAGCTGCCATGTGGGTGCTAGAAACTGAACCTGGAACCTCTGCAAAAGCAGCCAGTGCTGTTAACTACTAAGCCATCTCTATAGCCCCACCCTCTATATCCCCCATTTTTTTTTTTTTTCCGTCTTTTTGAGACAGGGTCTCCCTGTAGTCTCAGCTGTCCTGGAACTCACTCTGTAGACCAAGCTGGCCTTGAACTCACAAAGATCCACCTGCCTCTGCCTCCCAAGTGCTAGGATTAAAGGCATGCGCCACCATGCCTGGCTTATATCCCCCACTTTTTAGATAGGGTCTCACTTTATAGCCCTGGCTAGCTAGGAACTCACTATGTAGACCAGGTTGACCTCAAATTCAAAGAAATCTACTTGCCTCTGGCTCTCTGAATTTGTTTTGAAAGAAATCCTGTTTAATATACAAAATGTTTTTACTTCCTTATTATTGTTTACATTTTTTAAATTTGGGGACAGGTGTGAGAAATCTGATGCATTGTGATATAAGATATAATCACTTGGCAGGTGATTACTGAACTGCAGCCATGCAGCTTCCTAGTCTGCCCACTTCGGTAAATTATTCAGAAAAGCATAACCTCCTTTTACTCTTTCTCTAAAGCCCCCTTCCCCTCCTTATGGCAGGTCTCTACTATGTACCTGACCTCATGCCTGCTCAAATGGCTTCTCCCCTTCTCCCTTCCAGTCTCCTTTTCAATTTACAGCTTGCCTGCCCTGGGAGGTTTTTTTCTTTTATTTATTTAAAAAAATTTTTTTTTAATTATTATTTTTTTTTATGTGTATGAATGTACTGTCTGCATGTAGGTCTGTGCACCCATGTCATACAGTGCTGCAGAGGTCAGAAGAGGGCGTCAGATTCCCCTGGAACTGGAGTTAAAGATGGTTCTCAGCCGCCATGTGGGTACTGGGGATTGAACCCAGGTCCTCTGCAAGAGCAGTCGGTGCTCCTAACCGTTAGGCCATCTCTCCAGCCCCAGCTTTTTTCTTTTAAAATAATGAACTTGTCCTCAGGTTTTAAAAGTATTTATTTATTTATTTATTTATTTATTTATTTATTTATTTGATTTATTTGAGACTGGAAAGATGGTTCAGGGTAAGAACACTGGCTGCTCATGCAGAAGACTCAAGTTTAGTTGAGTCTATATTTAGTTGAGTCCAACACCTATATGGCAGCTAACAGCCATCTATAACTCTAGTTTTAGGGGATCTGTTACTCCCTTCTGGCTTCCATGAGCATTGCACACATAGTGCATGTATGTATGTGCCATGTCTGGTGATCAGGGAGGTCAGAAGATGGTGCTGGATCCCTTTGAACTGGAGTTAGAGATGATGGTGATCTCTTTAGCCCCTTGATTTTATTTTTACAGATTTATTTTGTATGCTTTCTGTCAACATTATTGGACATTATCTTGATATTTCATTGATCATGTGCATGACCGAGAATACTGTTGCTAGTGTCTTGTAATTTAAAAAGATTATTATAACCCTTTAGAAGAGTATCTTGGGGCTGGAGAGATAGATGGCCTAGCGGTTAAGAGCGCCAACTGCTCTTGCAGAGGACCCGGGTTCGATTCCCAGCACCCACATGGCAGCTGAGAACTGTCTTTAACTCCAGTTCCAGGGGAATCCGACACCCTCTTCTGACCCACAGCATTTCACGGCACGGGTGCACAAACCTACATGCATGCAGTACATTCATACACATACAAGAATAATTTTAAAAAATTAAAAAAGAAAAAAAGAAGTGTATCTGGGGCTGGAGAGATGTCTCCGTGGTTAAGAGCATTGACTGCTCTTGCAGAGGACCTGGGTTCGATTCTTAGCACCCACATGGTGGCTAAGAACTGCCTGAGGCTAGGTGTGGTGGCACAAGCCTTTAATCCCAGCACTCAAGGCAGAGGCAGGTGGATCTCTGTGAGTTCAAGGCCAGCCCTTCTACAGAGCAAGCTCCAGGCCAGCTGGGACTACAAAGACAAAAAAAAAAAAAAAAAAAAAAAAAAGTGTATCTTTAGAAAACCATATATACACCAAACCAAACTACATTCTTCTCTGAATTACAAAGATAAAACAAAGCTCATTGTTAAAAACTGGAGAATAGGGGCCGGGCATGGTGGCATATACCTTTAATCCTTGCACTTGGGAGGCAGAGGCAGGCAGAGCTCTGTGAGTTCAAGGCCATCCTGGTCTACAGAGTGAGCTCCAGGCCAGCTGGGACTAAAAAGAGAGACCCTGCCTCAAAAATACCAAAAACAAACAAACAAACAAAAATACTGGCGAATAGGGCCAGTGAGAGGCTTCCGTGGGTAAAAGCCCCTTTGCCGCTCAAGCCTGGCAACCTGAGTTCAATCTCTGGAACCCACATAATGTTGGAAGAGAATGCCTTCCAGAGTGGTCCCCTGTCTTCTACACATGCAGCACAGCACAAGTGCACCCACACGTAGAAATATCACAGACACCTGTGCACACAGATACAATAATACTAATTAGTACTAAAAATGAAAATTTATGGGGCCAACTCACTGGCTCCTTGCTGCCAAGCCGGACCATCTGAGTTCAACCCCTGGTTACACGGTAGAAGGAGAGAAGCAAATCCTACAAGCTGTCCTCTGACCTCTGACCTCCGACCTCCGACCTCCATATTCCTGCTGTTCCGTATGTACAGCTCCTCTCCCCACAGAATAAATTGTAAAAAAGGTCAAGTTTGAGGCCAGGAGTGGTGGCTCATAACCTTTACTCCCAGTAGAGACAAGTGGATTTCTGAGTTAGAGGCCAACTTGGTCTACATAGTGAATTCCAGGCCAGCCAGGGCTACATAGACCCTGTCTCAGAATACAACAACAAAAGATTAAAAAATTAAATTTGAATTTTTAAAAAAAAATCTAGAAAAGAAATAAGGTAGCTGGATATGGTGGCACAGGCCTTCAATCCCAGCAGAGGCAGGTGGATCTCAATGAGTTCAAGGCCAGCTTGATCTACAAGAAAGTTCCAGACCAGCGAAGAGTATGTAGTGAGATTCTGTCTCAACAAAAAAGAGAAAGAAACAAGCTGGCTGAAATTATAAGAGCAGTTTTCTTGTCATCTTCCTGCTCTTTTACTATTTCTGACCCAAAGTTAAAACTTGTTAGGCTACATTGACTTGAGCTGCTAAAATATCAATGGTAAGCATCAAGCAATTGATATCTAATGGCATATATGCTCCTGTCTCTTGCCAGGGATACCCTATCAATATGGCCAAATTCACAGGTGCATTCTTTTACCATTTCATCAGGGTGAGAAAGGATTACCCAACAGTATTTTAAGAAGCTAAACTATATAGGCCAGGCTTGGTGGTGTATGCCTTTAATCCCAGCACTCAGGAGGCAGAGGCAGGTGGGTCTCTGTGAGTTCAAGGCTGCCCTTGTCTACAAGTGAGTTCCAGGACAGCTGGTACTATAGGAGGGAGACCCTGTCTCAAAAAGACAAAAACATAAATAAATAAATAAATAAATAGATAAATAAATAAATAAATAAATAAAGCTAAGCTATCAGTGTAATCATTTTCTTCACTAGATATTGTAGGTCAGGCCACCCTATAATTTTTCAGTAGACTTGGATATGTATTTACCTGGTCTAGAATGCCTTAGTAAGAGGTCCTAACTCCATGAGGGCAGTTCTACTACTCCTGTTTTCTGAGCAAGCTAGCCCTTTAGCTATTCTATTTCAACAGAACCTCTCTTGTTTCTGATGATTTTTACTGTGTTGGTAAATTGTCTGCAGAGGGCAAATTCTGTGTATTTGTAAAGAAGAATCAGGTATGTGTTTACTGTCTTGTATTCTGATTTTCCTAGGTGAAGCAGCTGAGCAGCCATTTTCAGATTTACCCTTTCTCATTGAGGAAACCAAACTCAGATTGACTAGGAATGGAAGAAAACAATATTGGCCTGTAATCTTCAGAAAGTACTGTAAATAGACGCTTGTAAATATTTCATCCATCACCATTGAACTAAACTGATCTGCTTGACAGACATGGGGTTGTCAGTGTGTGTGGTACTTGGACTGAAGGAATGAAACATGATTTGAACTTGTGGAATTTTGGATTTTCTAACTCCTGACTTAATTTATTTTTTTTATAAAACATTTGTGACATTTTGGTTAAGCACAGTGTACATTAAACCAGCTAAATATTCCTAGCTTCATGAGTCCATAATGTTTTGACTCATACAGAGTTAAAGATGCTTTGTTTTTATTTTTTAAATCCCCAAATTCATTCAGGAACACTAATAATGTTCAGAAAACCACAATACGTCTTAATATTTGGTATTTTATAATAGGTCTTTAGCTGTGGAAATAATCAACAGCCCAAATCTTATATAGAGAGAAGAGGTAAAAACAAGTTGCTATCAGCCAGATATGCCAATGACTCCGAAACAGTATACAGTTGCCAAATTCTGGTTTCTCTTTCCTATGGAAATGCCTTTTATTTGGTGTCCTGGCTCTTTATTAGGGGCTAAATCATGATAAATGGTTTGAATTTCTTTTAATGAGAAATACTGTGTTGTTACTAGCAAATGGGTCGTGATTCCAGCTTACCCATCGGCTTGGTTCTTTGTTTAATTGTGTCATTTCTTCCCTCAGCTGTAGGTTACTAGCTCTGGTGCCTGTGAGCTCTGATTTTTAAGAATATGTGTGACAGTCCTTATCCTGTGGTAATTACTTGTGAGAATTGCAGATTGAGCACCGTGGGAGAGGAATTTAAACTGGAGTTAGGAATCTCAAAACTTCACAGTTACCAAAAGTAGTTTTCTGATAGAGTCTGTCCACCTGTCTTTCCTTGCTGTCTTTCTTGCTCTCTCCTTTTTTTTGGGAGTGAGGTGCTGTGGTTGTAATTCTCAATAGGAATAAATCAGAGAGACATTCTCTCTTTCCCAACTTGCCCACCTTCCTATTTGAAGAAAACTTTTGATATATATGCCTTACTGTTTACTTCCTTATATAACTCAAAATAATTTTGAGGTTTACTGACATTAAAATCCCTTTAACTATATTGTAGTTGTTTTATAAATCACATCTTTTCACAACTGTAGACATTTTCTTTCTTTTTGACTTGGTCTTCATTTAGTTTGGTGGTGGTGAAATTTACTTGCTGATTTGATTTTCCACTGAATGAAGTTTGTGCTTGAATGAAGAGTGTATCTTAAACCCTTTATTTTTTGGACAGGTTGCACTTGGATTAAATAGGCACCGCTGTGTTGATAATGTAATTAAATCCATAACTGTTATTTATCTGTAAATGTGACCATAGTTAAATATTGTAGTGCATTCCTTTGAATTTCTGTCTACTGCTTTGTGAAAAAAAACTGATTCTTCATTTAAGGAAAATTTTAAATTCTAATCATTGTCATCCAGGTTGGTGGAAATGAGCCAAGGAGCTAGCTCTGTGTGGCTCTGTCCTTGGTTCTAAAAATTGTAAAGGCGTGGGTATGTTTAGTGACTTTTTGAGACAAAATGAAAATGAAAATAGATGAGAAGTTGATGTGGAACATGAATAGTGATTCTGCATTTGTGTATAAATCGCCATCATGGAGATTAGAAAATGAGCCAGCTAAGTGAAGATAACTATGCGTTGTGTTGCTCTGTAAAACTGAACTGGAAATTGTTAACTCAGAGCAAGGAAAAGAACCTGGTTTTAAGGGTTTTTGGCTAATCATTTTACTGTTTTCTTGACTTTGTACACAAGAATATTAATTTGTATAAAAGACAAGACTGATACATATTTATAAAATAGAAAATTTAAACCACAGGCTTTCTTCACCTGAGGTATAGTAAAAAAAAAATTATATATACATACAATATTATATACATAATTATATATACAACACATATACACACACTTTAATTTTGACAGTAATTAAGGTCATATCCTATAATTTGGGAGCTTTTTCTTTTCTTTCTTTTTTTTCCAAGACATGTTTTTCCTCTTTTTGTTGTATCAAGTGTATTTGGAAAAAAAAAAATGTTTTGTGTCTCTTTTGAATATTTCTCTGTAGTGGTAAAGAATTATAATCAGTTTTATTGACATTGTTGAATGGAAGAAAGGAGGTTGTTAGCAAGAGGAAGTGGAACGAGCAGCGAGCACTTCAGAATGCCGTGGGCTTGTTCGTGACCCCCCTCCTGGCCTGCTAAGGTTTTCCTGTTTCAGTCTTCTCTCTGGATGGTGCATCTTGGAAGCCCCATTTGTTGCAGTGATACAGCGCAGATGTAAGACTTGATTACCAATAGCTTTGTGCATTTCTGTCATGCCAGTTACTAACCTTTTCAAAATATAAAAGACATTTCAAGCTTATGCATGCTATTTTGGGTGAGTTCACCTCCGAAGCCCTTCTTCCCAGCCTGTACTGAACTGCCTTTTGGGAAGCAACACCATGATCAGGAGCACACATGCATGCTTTCTGTACTTGCAAAATAGAGTGCCTTAGCCAGGCCAGAGGCTTGCGTTGCTGTGTTACAGATATCTGTGAGGTTCTGTATGAAACGTTCCCATTTAGGCTTGTTGGGAACTTAGTTCCCTATGTTTGAAGGGATGTGGGATAGAAAGATACACTACCTGGATAGTGCTGCTGCTGCTGCTGCTTGTGATCCTTTAATAAAATAAGTTATATTGTACCTTACTACAGTGAAAAATTGCCACAACTTAGTCTTTCCTTCAGAAATAGTAATAGAGTTTATAGGTTTTAGTTTTAAGGATAATAGTGTATCTTTCAAGTAAAATTGAACTATTCTTCCTTGGCATTTCTGTTATGAATGAAATACTTTTAATCCTAATCCTAATTTTGACAAAGAAGTGGATTGCTGAGTGCACCCTAGGATGTGGTTGCACTGCTTCTATTATGCATTTGTTCTCTTGTAGAGGCATTGAGGAGAGGAAGGGTGTGTCTGGAGTTGGGCACATTCTAAATAGATACCAAAAGAGTATTGATTATACTTGTAGCTTGAGCATTTGGAGAATATGCACAGAAAAAAAGTCATAGTGTCCTTTTAAAAGGGAAGGAGGGACCACTTTTAATGCTCTGAATTTAGAGGTTTCCTAGGTAAGTTTAGTTTTCAGAGAACTGTTTAGACTACTTTCATTCTTTGTATTTTTGCCAGAAACCTATTTATAATTCTTCATTCTTCTAGGCTTCATGTCAACCACCTACAACAGAAATAGCTCCCTGAGGTCTGGCTTTCTTGCTTCTAGATCTTGCCATATTCAAATCTTGATTGCCTTGGATCTCTTGACTGGGACAGGACTGGCAATGGCCCCAGGACAGACAGTAAAGCTCTGGGCTGGACTTTTGACTTTTGGTCTCTACATCAGCCAAAACCAGAAATCTTTGGTTATGATGATGCCTATGTTCAGAGTGGCCTTATTTTGACTTAATTCTGGGCTTGATTAAGCACTCTTTAGGAAATCTATGAAGTCAGAACAGAATTTTCTTTGTCCCATGAGACGTCTTTTTTAGGCAGTATGTCCTTTCTTGAACACCCTGTGGGTGAGTAACCTAAGTTAGCTGCCCCTACTACCCACCTTCCAAGAAGAATTTTAACTAGTATGCTGATTTGAAGCACTTTGACGTGTACATGTGAAGAGACATCTTAACAAAAATGGTGTTAATCACTGTGAAACTTGAACATGCGATGCGCCAGGAATTTTTAGAAAGCTAGCATAAATTTCTGCTTTTCCTTTATTAATTATGTAACCCACATGATTTATATATTTATTTCATCCTCCACAGTGGTACAGATGACTGACATCATGACAGTCAGTTGGTTCAAGATATGTGGTGAATCATGGCTGTATAACTTTTCCAGAGAAAGTGGTGATGTGTTATCTCTTTCTTGCATGGTGCCAAGGGAATTGGATTTGCTGGCTGATTTGTTTCTACAGTACAAATATATGTAATCTTACTTTTTAACCTGCATGTCAGTAGTGTGCTTTGCTCTTTAATAAACAAATGTTTAAGAGATAGTAAACTAGCTGGTTTTTGTCTGTTTTTAAGCAGGGGTATATGGTTTATAAGACATTTAATTAATTCACATTTAGGGTAGGAAAGGAGTTTTGCTATTTGGAGCACTCTCACAGGCAGCCAGAGCAAAGAAGTTTTGTTCATTCAGAACTGAAAGTGCCATACAGCCTGGCTTTAAAATACTTAGTAAGGGCTTGTCGCTCTAGGAAAATACATTTGGGCAGAAGAGAAAGATTGCTCTGGGGTTTCTTAGACTATTCATGTTGTTTTCCTTTTCAGAGAGTCATTCTTAAAAAGCTGGGCTAATCAGACTAGTGATGTTTTTATGGAGATTGGATTTCGGCCATTAGGGAGCCTGAGTGCTGGCTACACAGAAATTGAAGACCGAGTGCATGCAGCAGCAGCAGCAGCAGCACTAAAACCGAAATCTCAGACAGCACTGAACACTGGGGACTGACCAAACACTGTGGATGTCATATGTCACTTTGGCTAATGTCTCTTAAGCAGTTTCTTTGGGTAACAAAATAACTGATTTGAGGTTTTTACTAAAACCATACACAATCTACCATGAATTCTAGATTGTGGTCTTTTTGGTGAGCACTTTTTTTAGTATCTAAAGAGAAAATTCTTGACCTGGAACTTACTTAATTAGTACTTGATGTAGCTCACCAGTATAGTAATAGCCTGGTTTACCTCTGCATGGTCTTTGAATGCTCCATCTCTAATCTAAGTGGATTCCTGTGCTTCATTAGACTTTGGGACTACTTGACTTTTTTTTTTTTTTTTTCTTTTTTTTTTTTGGCTTTTTGAGGATAGCTCCAGCTTGTCCTGGAAAACTCGTTTATCGTTAGAACCAGGCTGGCCTTGAACTCAAAGATCTGCCTGCCTCTGCCTCCCAAGTGCTGGGATTAAAGGTGTGCGCCACCACACCCGGCCTTTGACATATTTTTTTATGGACATTATTTGGTTAGGTCCTCATCAGAGCCATTATATTCAGGAGACAACCCTCCAGCTATGTGTTATTTGCTCATTTCAGAATTTCCCAGGAAGGCAGAATTCAATATTGAACTCCAAATTCCAGTTAATTTTTTTTTTTTTTCTGAGCAAAGGGGAAACAATCAGCAAGGTGTAAAGGGAAGATGTCTGCCCTTCCCTTCCCACCTAACATAATGGATTAAATTGATGGCCAGTTGGAGAAAAATATATTGCTCCTTTTCTGAGTAAGGTTTCTATGCTAAGAATAGGTGGCAGAAATGGTGGCCAAGTCAATTTCTGAGTTGTTTAGTTTGGCTCCATTACAGATGGCTTTTGTAGTCTCCTGAAACAAGAGTATGTTTCCATTCCTTCTCAGGTATAGAAACCACCACCAAAGCAGGTGGGATGGATTTGCTGCAAAGAATGAATATATGAGAAGATAAAGAGGACATAAAATCTTTTCCCTTTCAAGAACTTTAATTGAACATATTTGTAATACTTGCTGTATTAATAGTAAATAACATAGCATTTATTTTACCTGGTTCCGTGTTCTTTGTCTCTGTGTGTATGTATGATAGTGTATCTACACAGTCTTGATTATCAGCCAGGTGGTAACCCTCATTGGAGTGCTGTTTCCTGTGGACTTGGCGTGCACATGGCCAACATCGGAAGCCACTTACTCATCCAGAGTCCTGGCTTTTCCTCCCTCCTTCCTGCTCATCTCAGACCTTCAGAAAGCCGTTTAATATGCCACTCGCCACTTCCCTTTCACCAGGGATCCTGTGAGCGAAAAAGACTGGTTTCAAGAATGCCGGCTGCTCCTGTTAGGGTTGGGGGCCTCTGGGTCTGCGTGGCGCTGAGGGCACTTCTGGCTAAGAGGCAGCTTTGGGAGCTGTGTGCCCATGGACTCCGTGGGAAGAACTCACTCTTCTGAAAGCCAAGCTTGGCAACTTGCTTATATTACCTTACTGGGGTGCTATGAGATCTCATGATTGGATGTACAGTAGGATGCTCCAGGGTGTTTCAATGTGATTTTTGCATTATCTATGTTGCTGTTCCCTGTTGCTAGTTCAGATAATCAAGACCTGACTATTTTCTTATCAGGGGATTCTAGAAGCCTTGACCTTTCAACTGGAACTCCAAAGTAAAGCAGTAGGTTTAGTTTTAAATTGTTTTAATTCTTTTATGGATAAATATTTATTGTAATAAAAGTAAAAGATTTTTAAATCCTTTTAATTGTTTTCAAGCTGTTTCTTTTGTCTTCCTTGGTGGGTGCAAAAGGGGTGGGAGCCGTTTGGAAAATTGCCTGGCTGCTTATCTCAAAACAAAACATATATGGCTGCACATGGCGCACGCCTTTCATCCCAGCACTTGTGAAAGCAGAAGCAGACAGATCTTTGTGAGTTCAAGGCCAGCCTGAGTTCTAGGCTAGCTGGGGCTACAGGGAGACCCTGTCTCAAAGATCCCCCACTCACCCCCACCCCCCAAAATCCCCAGAATATGAAAGTTTTGTTTTAGTGGGCTTTGGTTAGTGGGTTGGTTTCGTTTTAAGAGTCTCACTTAACTCCTGCCGACCCCAGACTATGTCATCGAGGATGATGGCCCAGAGTGCCCTTGAATTTCTGATCTTGCCTCCATATCTTGGAGTCCTGGGAATACTGGCCTGTGTGCCTTCAGGCCTGGTTATGTGGTCCTGGGGGTCCAACAGAGCTACAGCTCTAGCCCTAAAAAGGGTTTTGTTGCTGCTGTTCTGGCGGTTTATTTTTAGTATAGAAAGACCAGGGTGCTTTCAAAGACCAGCCTGGGTGTGATATTTCTGGAAATAGTACCGGACAGATGGCAGTAATAGCTCTTCCTAATTCCCCGAGGAATGGACACCTGTGTCTGTGCGTGTGTGTATACATACAAACACCAGGTCTTGCTTTCCACAAAAGCCTATTGACGGGGGCTGGAGAGATGGCCTAGCGGTTAGGAGCGCCGACCGCTCTTACAGAGGACCCGGGTTCGATCCCCAGCACCCACATGGCGGCCGAGAACCGTCTGAAACTCCAATTCCAGGAGAACTCCAGTTCCAGGGGAATCTGAGACCCTCTTCTGACCTCCGCGGCATTGCACGACACTGGTGCACAAACCTGCATGCAGACAGTACATTCATACACAAAGAGAAATAAAAAAAATAAAAATAAAAAAAGTTAAAAAAAAAAAAGCCTATTGACCTGTACTCAGCATGCTTAGACTGCATAAATCAGAGATCAGACGAGATCCGGTGCGTTCAGGGTGGTAAGGGCGTGGACAAGACTGCATAAATCAGAGCTCCCATAGCTGTCTGCCTCCGAGAATTTTCTCCATTTGTGATCAGAGTTATTTCCCAGCCCTAGAATTGGGCATTTAAAATTTTGCTTTTCAGCAACAGATTTGAAGGTGAGGAATTACCCCGTCACTTTCGCCTCTTCTCAAGCTGTTTGCTTCTATTTTCACTGCCTGGCAGCATCTTACTTGTCCTAATGGGCATTCCCTTCCTCTGCTACAATCCTCCAAGTACCTAGCAAGTCCCTGATACTCACAGGTGAATGCCGGGTCCACAGAACTCAGACTTGGCTCCCAAAGTGTCTTGTTCTTCATCTTACTCTTATCTCCCCTCCCACTTTCCCTCCCTCTCTTCCTCTCTCCCTCTCTTTTTCCTTTCTTACACATTCTTTAAAAGAGCAGGGCCTGGTGATGCAGGCCAGTAAACTCAGCTACTCAGAAGTCTGAGGCAGGAGGCAAGTTCAGGCTGGGAAGATGGTTGAGTCCCTAAAGTGCCTGGCTGCGCAAGCATTGGGACCTGAGTTAGGATCAACAGCACCCTGGTAAGGCAGACAAGCAGTTCCCTGAAAAGCACTGACTAGGCAGCTTAGCTAAATCCATGAGCATTCTGTAATAGTGTGCACAAAAGAAGCCACATAAGGTTTTGGTTAGGAAAAAAAAATTCAAGTTTCCCAGGGTCGTAGAAACAATGTATCCCCTGAAACTGCAGGTACCGCTGGGAGAGAAGGTCTGCCTGCTTAGTTGTAAGTTTCCCAGGGTTGTAGAAACGATGTATCTCCTGAAACTGCAGGTATTGCTGGGAGAGAAGGTCTGATTAGTTGTAAGTTTCCCAGGGTTGTAGAAACAATGTATCGCCTGAAACTACACGTGCAGCCTCCGTGGGGCTTTGTGCCTGGTGCAGTAGAGAGCAAGGGGAGTGGCAGGGCAGAAACACGGTGAGCAAAAGTCAGCCAGAATAAAATAGGAGTCAGTTTGGCTATTTCACTTTCAGGTTCGTTCAGAGACCCTATCTTGAAGAATAAGATGAGCGGTTTTTTTGTTTTGTTTGTTTCTTCTTTTTTGAGACAGGGTCTCCCTGTAGCCCCAGGAACTTTTTTTTTTTTAATTTTATTTTTTTATGTGTATGAGTGTACTGTCTGCATGTAAGTCTGTGCACCCGTGTCATACAATGCTGCGGAGGTCAGAAGAGGGTGTTGGATTTCCCTGGAACTGGAGTTAAAGATAGTTCTCAGCCACCATGTGGGTGCTGGGGATCGAACCCGGGTCCTCTGTAAGAGCAGTCAGCGCTCTTAACCGCTAGGCCATCTCTCCAGCCCGGAGCCCCAGGAACTTCTTAGTTCCCAGCCCTAGAATTGGGCATGGCCTGGGTCTCACACAGGCCTGGGTCTCAAAGTCAAGACCCTTGACTTTGCCTCCTGTTAGTTATTTTTGAGGGGAGGTCTAAGATAGTGATTAGACACAGGTGCATATGTGCACACATATACAAATGCTATATATATGTATGTGTGCACACAAAAGCAACAAAGTTGAATATGAGTTAACTCAAAGATTGCAAAGTAGATCTTCCTAACTCAGCCTTCTGAGCATTGGGAGTCACAGTTTCACACCACCATGTCTGGCTAAATTGCAAGTTTTGACGAAGGCCAAGTTACTTTTTTTCCCTAAACCTTAGCTTCCCTATCTAAAGTATTACTATATGTTAATGGGTATTGAAAAAAAGGAATGCATATAGAGCATTTGTTTTAGCATAATGAGTGATCTAAGGTAAATATTTTTTCTTTTTTTATTTATTTCTGTATGTATATGAATGTACTGTCTGCATGCAAGTTTGTGCACCCGTGTCGTGCAATGCCGGGGAGGTGAGAAGAGGGTGTCGGATTCCCCTGGAACTGGAGTTCTCCTGGAATTGGAGTTTCAGATGGTTCTCAGCCGCCATGTGGGTGCTGGGGATCGAACCCGGTCCTCTGTAAGAGCGGTTGGCGCTCTTAACCACTAGGCCATCTCTCCAGCCCCTAAGGTAAATTTTAATTCACTTTTTGTTGCTCACATTTTAATTTTTTATGTATACGCGTGTTCTGCCTGCATGTGTGTATGTGTATGCAATCCCCACAGAGGCCAGAAGAGAGCACCAGATCCCCCTGGAACTAGTTATGGATGGCTGTTGGCTTCATGGTGGTGTTGGAAACCAAATGTGGATCCTCTGCAAAAGCAGCCAGTGCTCTTAACCACTGAACCATCTCTCTCCAATGCTGAGTTGGTTGCTTTTTGAGACAGGATCTTACCTCTAGGCTTACAACAGTTTCTCAAGTATTGGGATTATGGGTGTGAAGAGCCATGCCAAGCCAAGGTGTTTGGTTTCTGCTAGTCCCTAAATATTTCCTAATCATTTTTTTACCACCTTTTTGGGGGGTTTTGGGTTTATTTTTTGAGACAGGGTCTCACCATGTATCTCTGGCTGCCCTGGAACTTGCTGTACAGACCAGGCTGGCCTTGGACTCGCAGAGATCGTCTGCCTCTGCCTCCTGAGTGCTGAGATTAAAGATGTGTGCCACCACACCCCAGCTTAAGGTTTGTTTTAATTTTTTTTTGTATGTGTATGAATGTACTGTCTGCATGTAGGTTTGTGCACCCATGTCGTGCAATGCCTTGGAGGTCAGGAGAGGGTGTCAGATTCCCCTGGAACTGGAGTTAAGATGGTTCTCAGCTTCCATGTGGGTGCTGGGGATCGAATCCAGGTTCTCTGCAAGAGTAGTCGGCGCTCTTAACCGCTAGGCCATCTCTCCAGCCCCTTGTTTTTTTTGTTTTTTTGTTTTTTATTAATTTTATTTATTTCTGTATGTGTATGAATGTACTGTCTGCATGTAGGTTTGTGCACCCGTGTCGTGCAATGCCGCGGAGGTCAGAAGAGGGTGTCGGATTCCCCTGGAACTGGAGTTCTCCTGGAATTGGAGTTTCAGACGGTTCTTGGCCGCCATGGGGGTGCTGGGGATTGAACCCGGGTCCTCTGTAAGAGCGGTCGGCGCTCTTAACCGCTAGGCCATCTCTCCAGCCCCATTGTTTTGTTTTTTTAAGTGTATGTGTATGTGCATGAGTGAAGGTGGATGCTGGGAACTGAACTTGGGTCCTCTGCAAGAGCAGTACCATTTCTTAACTGGATTTGGGGGATTTCAGAAAATTCACACCTTTAGGAAACATTGGTTTATTTCTCTCTCCCAATTTGTATTAATTCACTATTTTGATAGATGAACAGAGCCATCTCTCCAGCTCAGTAAAATTTTATTACTATTTGAGACAAGATCTTGTGTAGCCCAGGTTGGCCTCAAAGTCTCTATGTAGCTAGAAATGACCTTGAATTTTTTTATCTTCCTGACTCGAACCTCCTGAATGCTAGGATTACAGTCATGTGCCAGTTTTAGTCCATCCTGGGGATTTAACCTAGGACTGTGTGTGCTAGGCAAGGCTTCTACCAACTGAGCTACATCCCTAGCTCTAATTCGGTATTTTTTTTAAACCTCTCACCTGTTGTCTAAGCTCTGTAAAATAGCTCCTGACTTCCCTGCTTTCTCTGTTCCTTTATACTTAAAAAGAAAAAAAAATTTTTTTGAGACTGGGTCTCCCTGTAGCCCCAGCTGGCCTGGAACTCACTATATAGACCAGGCTGGCCTTAAAGTCACAGAGAACCCCCCCCGCCCCGCCTCTGTCTCCCAAGTGCTGTCCTTGAAACAATGAGCTCTGGAAGCCCATGTGGGCAGTGCCCATTGTTTCCAGAGTTTCTGGACTAAGTTGAAGACTGAAAGCCTAAGGTATCCTTGGAGGTGATGTGGGTGGTAGCAGCGCCTGAGTAATGAATGGCTCATCTTCAGCCTGTGGCATCTGGAGAGCAAGCCCTTCCAGTTGCTGTGGATTTTGCTGATAGAAAAGGTGAGCACTGTGTGAAGTAGGGAAAATCCTACTACGGTCCTTCCTGTATTCATCCGTGTGAGCTGCTGTCAACCCGATGTCACAAGTTATCCCCACCATCGGCCCCTAAACTCATTACAGTCAATCCTGCATGCCAGGGAATGTTCCAGTTATCCTTTCATTACCTTTGTAGATCGGCCTACAGAGATGTTTGCAGTTTCTTGATAAAAGTTTCCCATAGGAGCTGGAGAGGTGCCCAGTTGTTAAAGGTACATACTGCATTTGTAGAGACTGAGTTTGGTTTCCAGCACCCAAATTGGGAGGCTCACACCTGCTCGTAACTTCAGTTCCAGGGGATCGATCACCACCATTTTTTGGCCTCCATAGGTACCTGCGCTCACATACACATAACCACACTTAAACATGCATGTATACATAATTACAAATAATGACTCAGCAGTTAAGAATGCAGCTGTTCTCACAGCGGCCACAGGTTCAACTCCCATCAACCACATGGCAGCTAACAACTGCCTTTAACTCTAGTCCCAAGGGATCCAACAGTCTTCTGGTCTCTTGGGCATTGCACACATGAGGCACACTTAAGCGAAACAACACTCATAAACATAAAAATAAACAATTTTTAAAACTTGAAAATTCCATTTTTCTCTTGTGAGTTTATTGTCATTGTTCTTACAATAGGTCCACTTTTGGAGTACTGCCTATGAGTGGAGTGGCAGATCATGGATGCTGGTCAGACAGCAGGAAAGTATATCTGTTCCTTAAGTAACCCTCCAGCTGTGACAGCCTAACACTTGCCTGCCTCAGTGTCTTCAGGACCTCCTGTCACCTCTTATAAAACAACAACATTCTTTTGTAACACATGGAGATTAGTACAGAGTTCCACAACTAGTCACACACAAAAAATGAAGTGTCTGTGAGATGCCCAACCCCAAGTGACACATCTACAATGGAACCTTTACACCTCGGGTTCACAGAACACAGTAGAACAAGGGGTAGAGAGAATATGAATGCATCTACTCTCACCAGTGCAGCTTCCTCATGCAACAGAGGGTGATCAACACAGAAGGCCACAACTAACCAACGTGTAGAATAAAGAGTGCAGAGTGTGGGTGCCCAGACAGGACCCCTATATTAAGCCTCACCCACCCAGGGCTCAGGGGCTGTTGTGTGTGGGGGGATTATAAGAGCTGGGGGAGGAGATGCATGACCATAAGGAAAAGGTCTTACAGGCTCCTGGGATCTTGTTCATAAGAAATTACAGCAATTGTGACAGTATGAAAAGACCCATGCAAACTTATCAGACAAAAACCAGCAGAGAACTGGGGAAAGGGACAGGAGACAACTGTGGACAGGAACTACTGGCAGCAGGTCACTGCTAGGTGAGGGAGAGTTGATCTTTTTTAAGGAAGTGACACTAGACAGGCTGAACAGGCTCTAGTAGATGAATTCACACTGAGGGACATCTCAGCACAAAATTTGATAGGTCTTTTTTTTTTTTTTTTTTTGGTCTTTTCAAGACAGGGTCTCCCTGTAGCCCCAGCTGTCCTGGAACTCTCTCTGTAGACCAGGCTGGCCTTGAACTCACAAAGATCCGCGTGCCTCTACCTCCCAAGTGCTAGGATTAAAGGTGTGCTCCACCAAGCCCAGTGACTTGATAGGTCTTAACATATATGACAAAATACATGAAGTCTTTGGGTGGGCTATGGGGGTGCTGATGTGGAAGTGGGGGGTCTAAATATGATTAAAATTGTTTGAAATCCACAAAAATTCAATAAAATATGTTAATGAAATAAAAAGAAGCAGACTTTATTTATTTATTTAGACAGGATCTCATTAAATAGCCCTGGCTGGCCTGGAACTCATAGAGATTCTCAGTGCTGAGATTATAGGCTTGTACAATGACCCCCCCCAGTTTTAATTTTTTTATTGAAGCAAAGGTGATTTATATGTAATATAAATGTGCAGTGTGTGTGTATTAGAGAATATGAAAGTTACCCATCAGCCCAGACCCCAGAGATAACTGCCTTGGAGTCTCCCACCCCCAGTTTTCTTGTTTCCATTCTGTGTATTTTTTAAATAAAATCAGGGTCATACTTTACTTGTACTGCATTTTCCTTTTTAAAATGTAATTTATTATTATTGGGGAGGGGACATGTATATGGAGGTCAGAAGATAGCTTTGTAGGGCCTGGTCTCTCCTTCCGCCTTTACAGGGTTTCCAGGGTTAAGAGAAAAAGAGGCACTGAGGAAGAAAAGAAAGATAGACCTCAGAACACGGTGCGGGCTTCTCTAAGACATGGCCTGCATCTTCCTCTTTTTTTTTTTTCTCTTTAATATGTCTTGGACATCTTTCTCACTCAGATTCATCCTTAAATTCTATATGATCCCATGAATTCTTTATTAGTTTTATTGGTGATCTTGTGTCATATTAGCTCTGTAATTGTAAGCGACTGGAATAAGCACATGGTCGTTTCTGTGATCATTTCTTTTAGCCCACAAATATTTCTTGAGCTCTAGTGTGGCAGGTATTCTGGTAGATGCTGTACATGCAGTGCGGAATAAAACGGATACAGTTCTACCTCCTAGAACCTGTTCTTTCCTAGGATAATTGTGGGGTTTTTTAATTTTCTAATTTTTTATTTTTATTTTTTTATGTGTATGAGTGTACTGTCTGCATGTAGGTTGGTGCGCCCATGTCATGCAATGCCGCGGAGGTCAGAAGAAGGTGTCGGATTCCTCTGGAACTGGAGTTAAAGATGGTTCTTAGCTGCCATGTGGGTGCCGGGAATCAAACCTGGGTCCTCTGCAAGAGCAGTCGGTGCTCTTAATCACTAGGCCATCTCTCCAGCCCCTAGGATAATTGTTGTTTTTCCTTTTTTAAATTTTTATTTATTTTTTTATGTGTATGAATGTACTGTCTGCATGTAGGTTTGTGCACCCGTGTCGTGCAATGCCTCGGAGGTCAAAAGAGGGCGTTGGATTCCCCTGGAACTGGAGTTAAAGATGGCTCTCAGCCGCCATGTGGGTGCTGGGGATCGAACTCGGGTCCTCTGCAAGAGCAGTTGGCGCTCTTAACTGCTAGGCCATCTCTCCAGCTCAGGATAATTGTTTTAAATGGTATGACCTAGTCAATGCACAAGCTAATCTGAGGTGGAATAGGCTCTGGTGTACTTTCCTGCAAAGTGCCTTCCTACCTGTAAATGAAATTTATTTTCCACACCTATGAAAAAGCTTATTGTGAGCCAGGCATTTTCTAGACTTGAGAGCTTGCCAGCATGGACTGCATAGTGAGTTCCAGGCCAGCCTGAGCTACTGAGTGAGATGCTATCTTTAAAAAAAAAAAAAAAAA
>VZQC01002269.1:2899981-2934930 GCA_009823505.1 Rhizomys pruinosus
TGTCTTTTAGAGACAGGGTCTCCCTGTAGCTCCAGCTGTCCTGGAACTCACTCTGTAGACCAGGCTGGCCTTGAACTCACAAGGATCCGCCTGCCTCTGCCTCCCAAGTGCTAGGATTAAAGGCATGCGCCACCACGCCTGTCTCTTGGTGTCTTAATAGTCAATATTTTTCCAAGTCTGGCATGGTGACTCATGTCTGTAATCTCAGCACTTGAGAGGCCAAGGTAGGAGAATTGCCATGACTTCAGGCTATCCTGGGTTACTGAGTAAAACCCTGTCTCGAAATGTGAAACATAACAAAAAAAATCCAAAGGGAGCTGAGTGGTGGAGCATATATCTATTATCCCAATGCTTGGGGGGCAGAGGCAGGTGGATCTCTGTGAGTTCAAGACCAGCCTGGTCTACATGGTGAGTTTCAGGGCTGCATTGTGAAACTCTGTCAAAAGAAAGGAAGGAAAGAAGGAAGGAAGGAAGGAAGGAAGGAAGGAAGGAAAGAAAGAAAGAAAGAAAGAAAGAAAGAAAGAAAGAAAGAAAGAGCCCAAATAAGATGTGTTTGGTATGTGGTAGAAAGTGCTCTGAAACCTTTAAATGTAGAATATAAGTACTGGAAATAACTTCAGTGTCTGCCTTTTTTTTTCTGTCACAGGGAAGCACTTGGAGAATATTTAGATGGAAAGAAGGAGAGCGAGGAAGAGCAAAGCAGGAGCTACAAACAGAAAGAAGAAAGCAGATTGGTAGGAACTAGTGGCCACTGAGCTGTCAGGCAGGAAGGAATCATATCTTCTGTGTCATTATCTCTAGGTCAGGCTGACCTGGAGTCTGTCCTATTTAGGACTTTTCTAGGAGTGCACTTTTAGATTATAGATTCTGGTCAGGCATGGTGGTACATGCCTGTAATACCAGCACTCAGGAGAAAGACAAGTTTAAGGTTAGCCTAAGCTAAGTATGATACTGTCTCAAAAACCAAACCAAAACAAAACAAAAAACAAGGGCTGGGGAGATGACTCAGTGTAGTGCTTGCTGTGCAAGCAGGTGGACTGGAGTTCAGATCTCTAGAGCCCATCCAAATGCTGAGTGGGCATGGCACCAGACACAGGGTTTCCCAGAGCAAGCTGGCTATAAGCAAGCTAGCTAGCAGACCAGTATTGATGAGCTCTGGATTCACCTGAGAGAATCCTGTCTCAGTGAGTAAGGTGGAGAGTGAATGAGCAATTCATTGGTTCTTATGTGTCTGCTGCACTGTTAGTGGTCACACATATTTCATAGGTACAGTCTGGAAGTCTTAGAGTTTTCAGCCTTTGTAACTAGTCTAGCTCTCTCTCTCTCTCTCTCTCTCTCTCTCTCTCTCTCTCTCTCTCTCTGTACATGATGATGATGATAATACAAGTGTGGGTGTGTAGGTGAAAGTTTGAGAACAGCTTTGCATGGCTAACTCCCTCCCCTTCATGGGCTCTAGGAACTGACCAGGTCACCAGGCTTCTGTGGCAAGCAGTTTACTCACTGATCAGATCACTGGTCCTTGTTTTACTTTTTTATTTTGAGACAGTGTCTCACTACGTTGGTCAAGCTAGTTTTGAATTCATTCTGTAGCCCACACAGCCTCTGTGTGTGTGTGTGTGTGTGTGTGTGTGTGTGTGTGTGTGTGCACGCCATGGGACAGGTGGAGGGCGGAGGACAATTTGTGGGGAATCCATCTGAATCCCTCCTTCCATCATGTAGATTTTTGGGATTGAACTCAGGT
The DNA here is from genome assembly GCA_009823505.1 of Rhizomys pruinosus. Classification (NCBI taxonomy): domain Eukaryota; kingdom Metazoa; phylum Chordata; class Mammalia; order Rodentia; family Spalacidae; genus Rhizomys; species Rhizomys pruinosus. Next base: position 2,901,723 of record VZQC01002269.1, read on the forward strand.
CGTCAGGCTTGGCAGCAAGTGCCTTTTACCCCCTGAGCTGTCTCAGCAGTCTGCAAGATTCTTTACAGAATGCTCTAGCTTTACTGAGTTTCATCTCTTTGCTTTTCAGAAATTGACTAAACTACTGCTCTGTGGCACTGAGTTGGTGACAAATATCCAGGTGGCCACAGACATTAGAGAGATCCACAGGAGAGTTGAAGAAGAGGAGATAAAGCGCCTGAGGTGAGGCCCTGGTCTACTCTGCACTCTGGCAGGTAGAAAGGCTCCTCAAACCCGAGTCCTCGGAAAGCAAACTGTCTAGTTTAGATTCATGGAGTCTTGTTCTTGATCCTTGTGAATCCCTCCCCATCATCCCCCTGCCTTTTCCCTTTCTTCAAGTGTGCCAAGGCGTATGATAAGCATGGAAGCACTCAACTGTGTGTGAGGAGTTGTGGAAACACACACACACACACACACACACACACACACGCACACACACACACACACACACACACAAGCCTGGGTTTCTCTGCAGAGATCAGAGAAAATGCCTCCCAGGTTTTTGGGATTGGGCTGTAAAGGACAAGTGGGAGTTTGAGCTGTGGAGGAGCCGGCTTTTGAGGCAGGGCGTGCATCTTAGCATACACTTGGGCATGAGTTATTCACATGGTGCTGTCAGCCCCAGCTCTGAGGATGACTCAGGCAAGTACAGCTTGATGAGAACATCGAGCTTACCAGGAGTTGCTTATAGAAGGCAGATTCTACAGAAGTCTACATTCACCTGAAATCACCAAACTCCTTCCTGGTCAACCAAACTTTTTTTTTTTTTGTCTTTTTGTGACAGGGTCTCCCTGTAGCCCCAGCTGTCCTGGAACTCACTCTGTAGACCAGGCTGGCCTTGAACTCACAAAGATCCACCTGCCTCTGCTAGGTTTAAAGGTCATGCGCCAAACTTTTGTTTCTAAAGCTACTGTGGAATTGTTGCAAACTTGGGCTTGGAGCGCCCCCTAGTGTCCCATAAGCAGAGGCGATCATGAGCTCACAGAGGCATAGACAAAAGCCACACTGGGAAAGGGACATTTATGTTTTATGTCGTTTTCTAGCTCTTGTTTGGGATTCTGCTGGTCTTGGTAAACAACATCTGACCATGGGCAGGATGGCTTGTTTTGCTGCAGCCTAGCACGTAGAACCGTTAAATGAGGTCTTGCTGAATGATGGAGTTGTGGTGGCTGGGGTTTGGAGCACTAGTCTCCTGCAGCCTAATAGTGAAGTTGAGTGTGTGTGTGTGTGTGTGTGTGTGTGTGTGTGTGTGTGTGTAACTGAATAGATAAACAGAAAAGCCATACTTTAAATTAGCCAAATGGCCAGACCCACAGACCTCTCAGTGTTATGTACAAATGTAATAATCTGTTTTAAAAAGAATTAGCTGAGCATGGTGGTGCAGGCCTTTAATCCCAGCATTCGGGAGGCAGAGGTAGGTGGATCTCTGTGAGTTCAAGGCCAGCCTGGTCTACATAGTGAGCTCCAGGCCAGCTGGGACTAAGGGGAGACCCTGTCTCAAAAAGACAAAAAAAAAGAAAGAAAAAGAAAAATTGTGCTAGGTACTGTCACATACCCTAGCTTGGCTGGCGAGGGTGAAAATGGGAAAAGAGGGGGGTCATAGGATATTTAAGTCGTGGACCCTGCCATTAAAGGACTTTGTGGTTTTTAAATATTTTATGTGTATGAGCATATGTGTCACATACACAAACACACACACACACACACACACGTGTGCACGCGGTACCCATGGAGGTCAGAAAAGGGCATTGGAGCACCTGGACGTAGAGTTATGGATGGTTGTTAGCTGCCATGTGGGTGCTGGGAACCAAACTCAGGTCCTTTACAAAGAGCAGCCAGTGCTTTCAACTGCTGAGCCATTTCTTTAGTCCTGGAGTTTGTGCTCGTTTGGTAACAGTCATGCAGAATCATAGCCCGTTAATAGCAGAAGGCATTCACAGGTGTGGGGACAGCCCCCATCTCAGCGCCGATGCCTTCTTCCTCACTGCTCCGTCCTCTGTGTGCTCCAGCATAAGGCTTCCTTGGAATTTTGGAAAGGTGCTCCCTATTCTCTGTTTCCAATGCTGGGTTTTCCCGTTTTGTACATTCCATTAATCTACTGGGGGAGGAGGGCTGGACACCCGAGGCCATGCTGTTAATTGAAAGAATATGAATTCAAGAGGTGGGTGTGTTGGCTCATGGCTGTTATCCCAGTACTTGGGAGGTTGAGGTGGGAGGATAGCCTCACATTTAAAGCCAGCCTGAGGGCACATAGTAAGTTCCAGGCCAGCCTGGACGAAAGCTGAGACTCAAACAACAACAAGAATTTAAGTAACACTTGTTACATGGTGGCCAGCTGCTGGGAGTCATTTTATTAATCCTACCAATAGATTCCCACAGGTCACTGAGGTGGATAGTTTCATTCTCTCCATTACATAGATGAAGAAAGTGAGGCTTGCTGAGGTTAACAGATATATCTTGAATCTATTCATAGCAAAGTCAGGATCTGACCCTCATCTAGGTGTGATAAATGTAGTGTCTCCATCTCATTCAGAAGTACCCGACCAGTTGATTTGATATGTAAGTTTAGCTTTACTGTTGACCTGTAATTTTTATTTTTTTATTTTTTTTATTTAATTTTATTTATTTCTATATGTGTATGAATGTACTGTCTGCATGCAGGTTTGTGCACCCGTGTCGTGCAGTGCCGCAGAGGTCAGAAGAGGGTCTCGGATTCCCCTGGAACTGGAGTTCTTCTGGAATTGGAGTTTCAGACGGTTTTCGGCCGCCATGTGGGTGCTGGGGATCGAACCCGGGTCCTCTATAAGAGCGATCGGCGCTCTTAACCGCTAGGCCATCTCTCCAGCCCCTGACCTGTAATTTTTAAAAGCAAAGTTGGAGTTAATTAAGAAAAGGGTTAGGGGCTGGAGAGATGGCCTAGTGGTTAAGAGTGCCTTCTGCTCTTGCAGAGGACCCAGGTTTGATCCCCAGCATCCACATGGTGGCTAAGAACCGTCTTTAACTCCAGTTCCAGGGGAATCTGAGACCCTCTTCTGACCTCCAAGGCATTGCACGACACAGGTGCACAAATCTACATGCAGACAGTACATTCATACACATAAATAAATAAATAAATAAATAGAAAAGGGTTAGTATTAGTTACTTGTCACGTGCTTTGACAAGCTGGTATGGTGGTGCAAGCCTTTAATTCCAGCACTTGGGAGGCAGGGGCAGATGGAGCTCTGTGAATTTGAGGCCAGCCTGGTCTACATAATGAGTTCCACAATAGCCAGGCCTACACAGTGAGACTCAGTTTCAAAACAAAAGAACAAAACAAAAACCAAGGAAGGAAGGGCTTATTCTGGGTTACCTCAGTCTGAGGGTGCAGTCTTTCATGATAGGTCATGAGGTGGTCGGTCACACTGCACTGCAGTCACAAAGGAGAGGGACGCTGTTGCTCAGCTCACTTTCTCCTTTTTATTGAGTCCAGGCTTCAACACTTGCAGTGGCACTGTCTGGAACTAGGATAGGTCTCCCAACTCATTTAATCTAGACACTCCCTCATAGACAGGCCCAGAGGTTTGTTTCCATGCTGATTCTAAATCTTTTCATGTTGATAATCAAGGTTAACTATCATATGGGGCCTTGGAGAGATTGCTCAGTGGTTAAAAGACCTGGGTTCAATTCCCGCCACCCACATGGTGGCTAGCAACATCTATAACTACCATTCCAGGGGATCCAGGGCCTTCTTCCGGCCTCTGCAGACATTATATATAGGTGGTGCACTTACATAATACATGCAGGCAAAACCACTCATCCATATAAAACAAAACTGAAACAAACAAGATTAGCCATCACAGGTTTTAATATAGATTTGAACATAGGCATTAAGAGAGGAAGAGACACATAAGAGTATGGTAGTCTGTGCTTCAGACAAGATCTGGGCTTGTCAAGAAAAGACTGCTGTTGATACCTTTCAGCAGGTGCTTGGTCTAGGTTACTTATGGTCAAACATTGAGCTAAAAGTAGAGCCAGGGAGATGGCTCAGCTGGTAAAGGTGCTTACTGCCAGGCCTGACAATCTGAGTTTGATTCTCAGGACCCAGTCTGTGGAAAGAGGGAACTGACTTCTTCAAGTTGTCCTCTGATCTCTACCTGGATGCCATGGCATGTGTGTACCACTCCCCCCAATAAATAAATAAGCAAATAAATAAATAAATAAATAAACTCCACTTTTTTTTTTTTGGTATTTTGAGACAGGGTCTCCCTTTAGTTCCAGCTGTCCTGGAGCTCGCTCTGTAGACCAAGCTGGCCTTGAACTCAGAGAGATCCACCTGCCTCTGCCTCCAGAGTGCTGGGATTAAAGGCATGCACCACTATGCCCAGCATAAGTTCAACTTTTAAAAATATGTATATTTTATTTATTATTTTTAATGATTTATTTATTTATTATTTTTTATGTATATGAGTGTACTGTCTGCATGTAGGTTGTGCAATGCCACGGAGGTCAGAAGAGGGCATCGGAGGTCAGAAGAGGGTGTCAGATTCCCCTGGAACTGGAGTTAAAGATGGTTCTTAGCCACCATATGGGTGCTGGGAATCGAACCCGGGTCCTCTGTAAGAGCAGTCGGTACTCTTAACCGCTGAGCCATCTCTCCAGCCTCAAGCTCAACTTTTAGCCTACAACTAGCTTCCCCTGTATTGTATTTAGTTTGGCTCTGGGTGAGTGCCCTAGGGAAGTAGCCGTACCATACACCCTGGCATGTTTCTGTTTTCAGACTTGAGAAACTGGAGAATGAAGTCAAGACCAGCCAGGACAAATTTGATGAAATCACCTTTAAGTGGGAGCAGGGCAGGCAGAAGCGGATTCCCCAGGAATTGTGGGAAGTGCTCAACAACCAGCAGCTACACTGCAAGGGGCTCATTGAGGATAAGAACAAGCTGATAAGTGAACTCCAGCAGGCAAGAATCTGCCCTCCAACTAGGCCTGGAGGGATTTCCTTGGGGATAGACCTGGGTCCTCAACTGGCTTTTCCTGACTTACTGTATTACCCAGAGTGTGGCATAGTTCAAGCCAGACATTGTGGTACATACCTGTAATCCCAGCACTTGGGAGGCTGAGGCAGGAAGAGTGCAAGTTCAAGGTCAGATGAGACTATTGAGAAAAAGAGAGAGACCAGAGATTACAGGAATGTGCCACCTGTCAAAGTTCTGTTCATGTATTCTGCATGTCAACCCCTTCTCAGTAGATGGTCCCTAGTTCTGTCAACCCCTTCTCAGTAGATGGTCCCTAGTTCTGTCAACCCCTTCTCAGTAGATGGTCCCTAGTTCTGTCAACCCCCTCTCAGTAGATGGTCCCTAGTTCTATCAACCCCCTCTCAGTAGATGGTCCCTAGTTCTGTCGACCCCCTCTCAGTAGATGGTCCCTAGTTCTATCGACCCCTTCTCAGTAGATGGTCCCTAGTTCTGTCGACCCCTTCTCAGTAGATGGTCCCTAGTTCTGTCAACCCCTTCTCAGTAGATGGTCCCTAGTTCTGTCGACCCCTTCTCAGTAGATGGTCCCTAGTTCTGTCGACCCCTTCTCAGTAGATGGTCCCTAGTTCTGTCAACCCCTTCTCAGTACATGCTCCCTAGTTCTATCGACCCCTTCTCAGTAGATGATCCCTAGTTCTATCAACCCCTTCTCAGTAGATGGTCCCTAGTTCTGTCCTCATTCTCTGTGACTCCCTTTTACTCTATCAGTTGTTTCTTTAGACTTGTGGGATTTTAGTCCCATTGAGCTAGGTTTGATTTTGCTCCCGCTGCATGTCCATTGACCTTGGGTTTTTCTTCTTCCTTCCACGAGTTATACACTTTATATTTAGGTTTATATTCCATTTGAGTTAATTTTGTATAATGACATAGCATGAATATAATTTTTTTTTGGTTTTTTCTAGACAGGGTCTCCCTGTAGCCCCAGCTGTCCTGGAACTCACTCTGTAGACCAGGCTGGCCTTGAACTCACAAAGATCCACCTGCCTCTGCCCCCCTGTGTGCCAGGATTAAAGGTGTGTGCCACCACGCCTGGCTGCATGAATATAATTTTATATTTTATATGTGAATATTTAGTTCTTCCAGTAATACTTTTCTCTGCCAGCCTGGTCTACATAGTGAGTTCCAGGACAGCTGGGGCTACAGGGAGACCCTGTCTCAAAAAAACAAAAACAAAAAAACAAAAACAAAAACCCCACAAAAAATACCTACAAAATAAAAAAAACAAAAAAATTTTTTTCTCTTTTTTATTTTGCTTTTTGTAGCTCAGGTTGGTCTTGAACTCACTGTGTAATCGTGAATGACCCTGAACTTCTGATCCTCCTGTCTCTACTTTCCAAGTACCACAATTACAGAGATGTACTACCGTGCTCTGCTTATGTAGTGCTGTGGCTCAAACCCAGGGCCAACTTCATGCTAGACAAACATTCTACTAAACAAGCTGCATCTCTGGCCCCAATAACATTTCTTCCTTTTTCCTCATTTTCCTTTTTTTCACACAGCATCTCTCTGTAGTGCCAGCTGGCCTAAAATTTTCTGTGTAGACCAGGCTAACCTCAGTCTCACAGAGATCTGCCTGCCTTTGCCTCCTTTGTACTGGAATTAAAGGCACGCACCACCACAGTCGGCTCAATGAACATTTCTTCAAAGGACTTTCCCCATAGTATAGACAGTTCGAAAAATCATTTGCCTGAGGCTAGAGTGCTTGCCTAGCACACACAAGGCCCTGAGTTCAATCCCCGGCACTAGTCAACCAACAATCTCCTTTGACATTACACTTGAGAAAAGCACTTTTTAGGTAGACGGGGTGGCGTATACTTATAATGCTAGCACTCAGGAGGCTGAGGCAGGAGGATTGTTATGAGTTTGAGCCCAGCCTGGGCTCCAAAACAAATTCCCGTCAAAAACAAAGAAACAAACAAATCATTTGGCCTTATTACTGGGCATTCTATTTTCTTCTATTAGTCCATCTCTTTTTTTTTTTGTCTTTTTGAGACAGGGTCTCACTATATCTGGGGCTGTCCTGGAACTCACTATGCAGACCAGGCTGACCTTGAACTCAGAGATCTGTTTGCCTTTGCCTCCCAAGTGCTAGGATTAAAGGCACGTGCCACCATACCCGGCCTCTTTTTCCATTTTTGTTACCGAGTCTCACAGTGCTCTCTAGGTAGATTTCAAACTCCGGATCTTACCTCCCAGCTCAGCCTAAAGATGGTTCTTAGCTGCTATGTGGGTGCTGGGAATTGAACCCAGGTCCTCTGCAAGAGCAGTCAGTGCTCTTAACTGCTGAGTCATCTCTCCAGCCCCTTTATTTATTGCCACACCAACTCTAGTGTCGCCTGTGTGAGCAACAACGAAAGTCATATTCAAGGCAGGCGGGGGAGCAAAGTCCTACGGGGCCTGACCCCCCCGGAGGTCCCTGGCAGGACGCTCGGCTAAGATCACCCCCGAGATCCTGATGTTCTCCTAGGATGTTACGCTTTTCTGGTGTTGGGCTTGGCATGATATTTTCTGAGTACAACAAAGTCCTTCCTTGTGGCTGGCTTATAGATAAAAAATAAAGTTACCTAAATGTTCCAAGTGATGGCAATTATAACCAAATACCTCCCTTGAATGTCAGGCCACTCGTGAAGCAGGAACTTTCTGTAAATCTTAGTAAAAGTTAAGTATAAAAGACCTTTTCCCTAACAAAGGCTATTGGAAAAACAACATAATATAGGGTGATATCATAGACCAAATACAAAGTAATACAGAGTAATGGATTGTTAAAGAGCCCAAAATAAAACAATTAAATAGGAATGGTGTTTTTCATCTTACATGACTGTTACTGAGTAAAACAAATTCCAGTGGCAGTCATGTATGACAAAAAACATTATTAAGATCAAAGGTAAATTATAGATTTCCCTAAAGAAAAAATAACATAAAAAGAGTCTTTTGATCCTTCTCTCCTGTCTCAGAAAAATGTAATAGATGGACACCTCAAATTTCACATGGGCACTGAGGGTGTCTGGCCCTTCAGCACTCCTTGCTTTATGCGGGGATTGCTGAGGGCTAGGCTTTCTTTGTGCTTATTAACTTCACAGTAAAAGCAGAACTATTAACCTGAGCAAGTAGTGGAATGGCTTCAAGCCTCTGAGACAAAGGCCTAAATCTTGGCTTTAACTAGACCCATTCCTTAAAGAAAATAGAAAAGAAAAATTGACAACCTGAAACTTCATAGAACAGGGTTTGCTTTAGTGATAATAGAATTTCAAAAGAAAACTATGGTTTTCCAGTTTTTCTTTAAAGGGTGTTTTACTTTAGATCTAGGCTTGTGGGTTTATGATTATTATCTACTTTTAAAACATTGTATTGTGATTTATCAACTGTAAACTGTTATGCTGTAACCCATCAACTGTATCCTATGATTATTAATTAGTATGTAAAACCTGACTTTTAGTAACCTGTTTAATCATTCTGGGAAGTTTGCCAATACTCTCCCTGTTTCTTCTTGAATGTGCTATAAAATCACTGCCTTGAGCTCAGTAAAATCGCAGCAGACTCGGACCCCTCTGGACTTGTTTCTGCTTCACCATCGCCGACCCTGTGCTTTCCTGATACCAAGGGACCCTGCTCCCCGTGACTAAGACCCCGATTCCCGGTGGGCTGGTCTGTGGCAATTTATTGTTTTTATTTTATGTGTATGAGTGTATTGCCTGTATGTGTGTAAGTTCACCTGTGTGATGCTCTTGGAGGTCAGAAGAGGGCATCAGGTCCTCTGGAACTGGAGTTATGGATGGTTGTTAGCTGCCATGTGGGTGCTGGGAGCCAAACCCAGGTCCTCTGCAAGAGCAGCTAATGCTTTTAACTGCTGCATCATCACTCCAGCTGCCTCCATCCCCTTTTTTCAGACAGAGTCTTACTATGTAGCCTTGGTGGCCCTGGAACTCACTATGTAGACCAGGCTGACTTTGAGCTCACTGAGGCTGGGCATGTAGGTAATGATAGAGTGTTTGCGGAGCATGCATCTCCTGCCTGTGTCTCCTGAGCACTGGATTAAAGATGTGTACCACTGTGCCTGTTTGTTTATTTATTTATTTTTTTTTTGAGACAAACTTGCTATGTAACCCAGACTGGCCTTGAATCCCTATGTAACCCAGGCTATCTCATGCTGACAATTTTTTAAAATCTCAGATTCAGGTGCCATTATGTTTAGCTTAATCCTCGACTTACAGATTCTGTTGAGAGGACGTCAGAGTGGGTGTGCTGGGAACGTCTCTGTCCCAGCTTCTGACCGACTCTGATGGTGTCCTTCTCAAGGAGTTAAAAATAAAGGATGACCAGTATGTAAAGGACTTGAAGAAACAGTCAGATGACATCAGCCTGCTTCTAGAGAGGATGGAGGAGCAAGTGAAGAACGTGCTGAGGAACTTCCGGCAGGAGCTCTTCCAGATTGAGGTGAGTGTAGCTTCCACATTTGGGAAGCCCTGAGAGGAGGGCTGTCTCTGTCCTAGTGATCTAAGGAGGGCATTGGTGTCTGTAGTCACCCAGTGTCTACTGTATGTGAGGCACTGTTCCAGGTACAGGGGAGACAGCCATGAAGAAAACAAAGCCCCCATTGGAGCCTGTATAGAGGCCAGAACTAAACATGTGAATTCCCAAGTATAGAATTTGGCCAGTGCTAATAAATGCCGTGAAAGCGAGTAAGGCGCGGTGGGGGTGGAGAGTGACAAATAACTGAACAGAACAGAGCAGCTTAATGGGGGAAAGTGTTCATTTTGGCTCATGGTTTTAGAAGCTCATCATAAGGAAGAGGGTGTGGTGAGACAGAGCAGCTCACATCCTGGAGTCCAGGAAGCAGAAAGGAATTTGTCTGGCCTAAGGGACTTCCCCCCTTTTCTCATCCAGACTCCCAGCTTATTCTATTCAGAGTCCCAGCCTAACGTGCCGCCCATATGCAGTGATGGTCTTCTCCCCTAGTTCATTTCTAGAAATGCCCTCTCAGACACACCAAGAGGTGTGCTTAAACTATCTTCTAGATGCCTCTCAATTCAACCAAGTAGACAGTCAAGACGAACCACAAATAGTGGGGGAGGTTAGTGTTCCAGAAGCACAGGCAAATGGGAGCCATCTACGTGCACGCAGGTGGCAGTTGGTGTGAGGGAACGGGTGCAGGAGCACCACAGGACTCAGGAGTCAGTACCTCAAATTTGAACAACTTGTTTGAGACTGAGATTGTGTTTAAGGGCTTCCTACAGTAGAAGAGGGCCGGCAGCTCTCTGGACTGCTACAGACCTCACTCTTGGAATCCCAGGCCTTCACAGTCTGCGTACTGTCTTTGTTCCATGTGAGCGCAGCATGGAAGTGCCTTGTCATAGTCAAGGTTGAAGTACATGCTAAGATTTTCCTTTTGACTGTTAACCAGAGGACTTCTCTGCCTCCAGCCCCCTGACTCTGATATTGACTGAGCTGTGGCACTTTGGGCACACATCCTCTCTAAATTCATGAGTAGTGTGTGTATACTTGCTAATCTCCACACAACTTTTTTTTTTTTTTGAGACAGGGTCTCCCTTTTTAGTCCCAGCTAGCCTGGAGCTCACTCTGTAGACCAGGCTGGCCTTGAACTCACAGAGATCTGCCTGCCTCTGCCTCCCAAGTACTGGGATTACAGGCGCATGCCACCATGCCCAGCTCACACAACTCTTTCATCAGGCAGTTGGCCACATGAAATCTGGCAGGTGTGTATGTGCTTTCATCCGTGGCTTTGTCTATGTGGTCAGGCACTTGCGTGATTATCTAAACATTCTTTGATGCTGGTGGGACCTTCCCAATAGAAGCAGACACAGGGCTTTTTCTTGTCTTGGTTGTAGAAAGCCTTTGAGTTAGAACGACAAGAGCTGTTGACCAACAATAAGAAGAAATGGGAGCATGCGCTGCAGGCTCACAATGCCAAGGAGGTAAAAGGGTAAATGGGTAGGGGTATCCCGGGCAACCTGTGGACTCAGGGGTGGTGTTGGCTGTGAGTGTTGGGTGGGACTTCTGGGTCATATGTTCATTTTCACTTAATCAGTGTGGTCTTGGACATAGGGTGTCTCTGATGGCTGGGTACCAGGTTTTCAGCTTGCTGTGGCTTCCATGATCCTATAACCTTCTTGAATTTGTGGTCCAAGAAAATGATTTTGGGGGACTAGAGAGATGACTCAGTGGTTAGGAGTACTGGTAGCTCTTGCAGAAGACCCAGGTTGGGTTTCCAGTACCCACATCACACCTAACAGCCACCTGTAACTCCAGTTCTTGGGGATCTTATGCTCTCTTCTGACCTTCACAGACATTGCATGACACAGTTGCACTTACATACATGCAAGCAAAACACTGATATGCATAAAATAATAAATATTTAAAAAACTTTAAAAAGCAAATTTTTTTTGGTCTTTTTGAGACAAGGTCTCCTTGTAGTCCCAGCTGTCCTGGAACTCACTCTGTAGACCAGGCTGGCCTTGAATTCACAAAGACCCACCTGCCTCTGTCTCCAGAGTGCTAGGGTTAAAGGCGTGCACCACCACACCTGGCTTAAAAAGCAATTTTTGTCTTCCACTCTTCTTTTTTTAAAAGTATGTGTATATGTTGTATATGTGTGTTCTAGTTTGATTTCTCTTTCTGTGATTAAACATTTCAACCAAAACCAACCTGGGGAAGAAAGGGTTTATTTCATCTGACTTTCCCGTGACAGTCCCTTGTTGAGGGAAGTCAGGGCAGGAACTCAGGACAGGAATGGATGAAGAGCCTGTGGAGGAATACTGCTTACCAGCTTGCTTCCCCAGGCTTGCTCAGCTGTTTTTCTTATGTAGCCCAGGGCCACCTGGACACGGATGGTACAATGATGCCACACACCATGAGCTGGGCCTCCTACATCAATTAAGAATTAAGAAAGTGCCTCACAGACATGTTCCTAGGCCATTCTGATGGAGGAAATTCCTCAGTAGAGGTTCCTTCTTCCAGGTGACTATAATATGTATCAAGTTGATGAAAAGCAAACTAACACAATGTATTTATCTGTTGAGTGAATGTCACATGTGTGCAAGTTCCCTCAGAGGCTAAAGGAGGGTATCAGATCCCCTAGATCTGGAGTTATAGGTGGTTGTGAGCCTCCTGACTTAGATGAAAGGATACAAATTTCATCCTCTGGAAGAGTAGCAGATGCTCTTTTTAAAATTTTTTAATTGCATTTTATTTATTTATTTATTTATGTGTATGAATGTACTATCTGCATGTAGGTTTGTGCACCCGTGTTGTGCAATGCCTCAGAAGTCAGAAGAGGGTGTCGGATTCCCCTGGAACTGGAGTTCTCCTGGAATTGGAGTTACAGACGGTTCTTAGCTGCCATGTGGATGCTGGGGATCTAACCCGGGTCCTCTGCAAGAGCAGTCAGCGCTCCTAACCGCTAGGCCATCTCTCCAGCCCTAACTGCTGAGCCATCTATGTGACCTCACTTTCTTTTTTTGAGACAGGGCTCATATAGCCCAGGCTGGCCACAAACTTGCCATGTAGCCAAGAATGACCTTGATCCTTCTGCCTTTACCTCCTGAGAGTTAGGATTACAGGTATGCAACACTGTACCCAGTTTACATGGTACTAGAAACCCACCCCAGGACTCCATGCCAAATAAGTGCTCTACCAACTGACCTATGTTACCAGCTCAAGGAAATGTTCTAAGACACTGTTCTGGTTCATTTTTGTTAATTTGACATAAATTGGAGACACCTTGAGAGAAGGAACTTCAGCTGAGGAATTTTCTCCATTGGATCAGCCTTGGCTATGTCTGTGAGATATTTTCCTAAATTGCTAATTGTTGTAAGAGGGTTCAGCTCATTGTAAACAGGTGGGTCTGGGCTATATAAAATAAAGAAACAAAGAAACAAACAACTACTCCAAACTGAGCAGCCGGGCATGGTGGCGTATGCCTTTAATCCTACCACTTGGGAGGCAGAGGCAGGTGGATCTCTATATGAGTTCAAGAACAGAATGGTCTACACAGTGAGTTCCAGGCCAGTGGAGGATATAGGGAGACCCTGTCTCAAAAAGACCAACCCCTCCCCCCAACCCCCCCAACTCCCCCCCCAAAAAAACAAAAAACAAAAAAGTGAGCAATCCAGGAGCAAGCCAGCAAGCAGGATCCCTCCATGGCCTCTACTTTAGTTCCTGCTTCCGAGTTCCTGGCTTCCACTCCTGCCTGGGCTTCTCTCAGTGATGGACCTGTAGCTGAAATAAGCCCTTTCCTCCCCAAACTGCTTTTGGTCAGTGTTTTATCACAGCAACAAAAGCAAACTAGGACAGATAGATATTATTAATTTATTATTATTATTGTTATTATTATTATTATTTTGCGATAGGATCTCACTATGCAGCATGGAATGTACTATGTTGAACAGACTAGCCTTGAATTTATACTGATTTTCTTGCTCCTGCCTCTTGATTACTGGTATTACAGGTATATACCACCACACCCAGTTTTAAGACTCATTTTAAAAACAGTGTCAGAAGGCCAGGTGTGGTGATACACGCTTTTAATTCTAGCATTCAGGAAGCAGAGGCAGGTGGATCTCTGTGAGTTAGAGGACATCGTGGTATACACAACAAATTCCAGGCCAGCCAGTGCTACATAGTGAGACCTTGTTTCAAAAACAAAAACCAAAGAAGAAACATATATGAAAGTATTTTATCACTTTATTTCAGAGGTATAAAGAACAAAGAAGTGACTTGACTAAGTGGGAATTTTTGTTTGTTTGTTTTTTGAGACAGGGTCTCCCAGGAGCCCCAGCTATCCTGGAACTCACTCTGTAGACCAGGCTGTCCTTGAACTCACAGAGATCCACCTGCCTCTGCCTCCCAAGTGCTGGGATTAAAGGCATGCGCCACCATGCCCTGGCAGGAATTTTTTTATTTTAGCAGGATAAAGGCAGGATTATAGAGTGTGTTTAAATTCTTTTTTTTTTTTCAAAGCCAATGTTTTATTGAAGCTCTGTGCATTTAAGGGTGTGTTTAAATTCTTTAAAAGATGTTTTAACTATTTATGTGTGTGTGTACGTGCATACATGTGTGCACATGAGTGCCAGTGGCCACGGAGGCCAGAGGCATCAGATCTCCCTGGAGTGGGAGTTACAGGCAGTTATGAGCCCTATATGCAGGTGCTTGGAACTGAACCCGGGTCCTCTACAAGAGCAACAAGTGCTCTTAACCACTGTACTATCTCTCCACTTCCAATTGAACAATTGAACATTAAAATTTTTTTGTTTAGTTATTTTATTTACCTTCTGTTCCATTTCTTCTCCTTTCCTCCTTTTCTTTTCTGCGTATTTCTTCGACGACACGGGTCTCCCCCTTCTCACCCGTACCCTCAGCCTGCGTGGAGCTCACTCTGTACCGACCAGGCTGCGCCTTGCAACCTCACAGAGAGATCCACTGTCTCTCTCCTCGCTCTCCGCGTCGCCTGGATTTAAAGCGCGTGTGCGCAGACCCAGCTAGTTATTTTTTTTTTTAATTTTTAAATAATTTTTTTTCAAGAACTCTACCAAAAAAATCCGTGTCTTCACTACCATAACCTTTTCAATCCCTACCTTGAACTAGCACCTTTACTACACCCACTTCTTCCACTGGCACCATCCCCTGCCCTGCCCCTCCCTGAGTTTCACCCCACCCTCTCTCGCTCACTCTTGCTGCCAACACTCATTCCTCACCCCACTCACTCACCTGGCACTCTACCGTCCACCGCCCTACCTCAGACGTTCTCTTCTCCTAAACGCAAAACTAGCTTATCCTCCTCCCTCCTAAACCTCCGCCAATCTGCCAATCACTCTCTTCTCACACGGCTTGCGCTTCTCGCGTCACTATTTCCTCGCAGTTCTGTGAACACGCCTACTATATAATCTCTCACTCATCACCCTATACCCTACCCCTACTCTCACCTCACTATCACTACTACTACCCCTTTTTTTTTCCTTTTTCTCTTGCTCTCTTTCGAGACAGGGTCTCTGCTACGCTCATACTCTCTCTTAAATCCTCACCCATTGGCTAGCAACATTTTTTTTTTTCACATAAATTTATTTTTATTTTTTTAAACAAATACTAGAACCCGTGTTCCACCCTTCCCCCACCCCGCCAGAGCTCAGCCATTCTGCAAACATGCTTTTCATCTCTTTCTCAGTCTTTCTAATATTCTCCATGAAGGGTTGGGGACTGTTTTGAGCAGAAGTTCACTGTTTCAGTCAGTTTCTTTGATGCAGGTCCCTTTCTGGTTGTTGTGTTGTTGTTGTTGGTTTCCAATATGCATTACACCCTTTTAAACAAGCTCACGGGGTGCCTACACAAGAAATACTTACAACTAGGTAATTGGCACTAGCATCCACAGAATGAGGGATACCATTTCGTTTGTTTTTTCTGGGACTGTGTTACTTTCACTCAGCATGATGTCTTCTCAGCTCCAGCCATTTTCCTGCAACCTCATGATGTCATCTTTCCTTTACTGCTGCCATAGAATAGCTCATGTGTAGATGTACACATTCTCTCTTTCCACTTATCAGTTGAGAGGGCATTTGGGTCTGTTCCAGCTCCTTGTATTGTGAAGAGAGCTGTAAACAAACATGGCCTGCATGTATCTTTCCGGTGGGGTGAGTCTTGAGGCGTACATGCCAGGAGTGGTATGCTTCGGGTCGCGTGACAATTCATTCCAAGTCTTCCAATTGGTTCTCCACATTGCTTTCCATTAGTGGCTGTTGAAGTTACACTTCTTCCCACCAGCAGTTGATGACGTGTTCCCTTTCCCCACAACCTCTCCCAGCATTGGCATCATTTTGTTTTTCCTTGATTAGCCAGTCTTATTGGAGTAAGAATCGATTCTTAGAGTTGGTTTTGATTTGCATTTCCTTAATTGATTAGTGATTGGAACACTTTCTTGAGTGTGTTTCTCAGACATCTTCTAATCCTCACTTTAGTGAATCTCTGTTCAGTTTCTTTGTTCATCTTTGACGTGGGTCTTTGTTTTCTTTTTTCTTTGTTTTGAGTAGTTTATATATTTGGAAAATCAACCTCTTTGTTCAAGATGTATCTGCTAGTGAAGGTTTCCTCCCACTCTGTGGGATTTCCTTTTTCACTTACCTTTGATTGTTTCTTTTGATGTACAGAAGCTTTTGATTTAATGAGCGTTCCATTTGTCAAGTTGTCAACCTTAATTCTCTTTTGCTAAATCAGACAGGCAGCTGCCTGTCTGATTTTAGGAAGCCTTCTTCTATGCCTATGTCTTGTAGCTGCTGCCAACTTTTCTTCTTCCTTGTTTGGGTTTTTTTTTTTACTTATCTGAGTCTTTAATTATCTTGGAGTTTCACTTTTTGTATAGGGCGAGAGGTAGGGGTTTAATTTTATTCTTCTACAAGTGGTGGATTCCAGTTTTCCAACACCACTTGCTGAAGATGCTTTCTTTCTCCCATTGTGCGCTTCTTGGCCCCTTTGTCAAATATATAAGATGGCTGAAATTGTATGTTCGCTCAGATTTGGATCTTCGGTTTGTTCCCATTGGTCAACAGGTCTGTTTTTTGTGCCAGTACCAGGCTGTTTTTATGACGTATAGCCTGTAGTATAGTTTGAAGCTGGTATAGAGATCCCTCCTGTGTAGCTCTTTTCACTCAGGGTTTTTTGGCGTATTGTGGGTCTTTTGTTTTTACCAAATAATTTAAGAACTTTGTTTCCAACCTGTGAAAGAACTCTTGGGGATTTTTGCATTGGAATTGCGTTTAAATCTATACAAGAGTTTCGAGTAAATGACTTTTTACAATGTTTAATTTTCCAATCCATGAACATGGGGGGTTTCCATTTGTGTCTTCTTCAATTTCTTTCTTTAAAGTTTAAAAAAAAATTTTGTTGTAGAGATCCTTTGGTGTCTTTTGGTTAGGGTTTGTTCCTAGGTATTTTTATTGTTTTGAGGCTATTGTGAGTGGGAAGGTTCTCCTTTGAATTCTTTCTACAAGTTTGCTTTTGTTTGGGTGTAAAGGAGAGAGGCCATTTGATTTTTTTAAGGGGTTCAATTTTGTATTCCTTGCGACCTTTGCTGAAAGCTGTTTAATCGTTTCAGGAGTTTTTCTGGTGGAGGTTTTTTAGCATCCCTTAAGTAAACAATCAATATCATCAGCAAAATAGGGATACGCTACTTTCCTCTTTTCCATTAGTACTTCTTTAATATCCTTTTCTTGCCTTATTGCTCTAGCAAGTGTTTTTAAGCACTATATTGAAGAGGAGTGGTGACAAGGGCGGCAGCTTGCTGAGTTCCTACCTTTAAAGGGGAATGCTTCTGTCATTTCCCCATTAAGGATGATATTGGGTGTGGTTTCCTGGTATATGGCTTTGATTTACATTGAGGATGATCCCTCCAATCCAATTCCTTCTAGACTTTTAAGCATGAAAGGGATGCCTGGATTTTGTCCAAAGGCTTTTTCCAGCATCATTGAGAATGATGGTGTGGTTTTTTATCTTTGATTCCGTTTATGTGTTTGATGATGTTTATTGATTTTCGTATGTTGAACCATCCCTGCATCTCTGGTATGAATCCAACTTGGTCATGATGGATGATCTTCTGATTGTGGTCTGTATGCCGATTTTGCCAGTTTCCTGTTTAGGAATTTGGCATTGTGTGTCATGAGGGAGATGGGTCTATATTCTCCTTTTTAAGTTGCTATCTTTGCCTGGTTCTTGGTAATAGAGAGATTGCTGGCTTCATGAAGGAATTTGGGAGATTCCCTCTGTTGTATCCTTCTAAAACAGTTTCAGTAATAATGGTTGTAGGTTTTTTTTGAAATGTTTTACAATTTCTGCTGTGAAACCGTCTGGCTTGGGCTTTTTTTTAGTTGGAGGTTTCTTACTACAATCCTCTATTTCTTCATATGTTATCGGTCTGTTTAAGCTGGCTGATCTCTTCTTGGCTGAGCTTTCTGGTGTTCCCAGGAATTTCAGATATTCATCCATTTCTTCTAGTTTTCAACTTGATAGAATATAGGTTCTCTATGAATATTCCCATGACTGATTTTCTGGATCTTTTCCTTGTCTGTTGTGTTTTCCCTTTCATCATGGATTGTATTGATTTGGAGTTGTTCCTTCTTTCTTTTTTGTTAACTGGGCTAGAGGTCTGTCCTATCTTGTTTATTCTTTCAAGAACCAAACACTTTTGGCTTCATTGATTTTTTTTATATTGTTTCTTTGTTTCTATTTCATGATTTCTGCTCTGATTTTGGTTATTTCTTCTGTCGTGTTGCATTTAGGGTTCATTTGTTGTTGCCTCTCAAGTGCTTTCGCTGCAGTGTTATATAATTCACTTGTGCTCTTTCTGTTTTTCTAATGTAGGCACCCGGGCTATAAACTTCCCTCTTAGGAACTCGGCTTTTAAAGTTGTCCCATAGTTTTGTGTGTTGTATTGTTTTTTTTTTTTTTTTTTTTTTTTTTTTTTTTCTTTCTTTTTCTTTATCTCTTCCTTGACCCATTTCATTATTCAAGAGTGTGTTGTTTAGTCTCCATGTGTGTCTGTAGGCAGGAGGGCTTGTCCTGGTGTTGTTGTGAGCTTTATTGCACAGTGGTCTGATAGAATGCATGATAATTATTCTCAATTTTTGTTTTTGTAGGGGTGCTTTCTGTGTCCCGAGTACATGCTGGTTGTTTGGAGAATGTCCAGTTGGGTGCTTAGATAGAAAGTGTATTTCTCTGGTATTAGGATGGATATTCAGTAGAGGTGCTATGTGAGGTCCGATTTGGTGTATCTATCCTTCATTTCATGTCTCTTTGTTTAACTTTGTCCTGTTGACCTATCCAAGAGGACTAGTGGGGTATTGAAACTCCCCCTATGGTTAATTGGGGTTAGTCTGTGACTTGTGGTCCTGGAGAATTTTTCTTTATAAAGTTTTGGGCACCAGAGTTTGGGCATATGTATATTCAATAATGTGAATCATTCTTGGTGAATTGTTCCTTGATGAAAATGTAATGGCCTTCTCTTGTTACTCTTCTAATTTCCTTTTTTACTTTGAAGTCTATTTATCCAATATTAAAATAGCAACATCCTGCCTTTTTTTGGTACCATTTGCTTGGAATATTTTTTTCCATCCCTTTCACCTTTGGTGGTCTGGTCCTTGAAGGTAAGATGTGTTTCTTGTAGACAGCATATCGATGGATTCTGTTTCCTAATCCAGTCTCCCAGTCTATGTCTTTTGAATGGGAACTTAGTTCCATTAATATTTAAGGTTATGAGTGATAGGTTTTGTGTTGCTTCCTTTTCCTTATTATCCATTTGCGGTTTTGGTTTAGGTTTCTACTTCTGCAGTTTATGCTTTTATTGATTTCTCTTCTAGGTGCCTGGGGTTGGTTGCTCCTTTCTTCTGTTCTTTGAATTGGGCTTCAAGTTTCTCTGAAGGGCTGGTTTTCTGGGACATGTATTCTTTCAAGTTTTATGTCATGGAAGGTTTTTCTCTCTCCTTCAACTATAATTGACAATTTTTGCTGGGTATAGTAACCTGGGTTGGCATCTATTGTCCCTTAACACTGGGAATGCTTTGCTCCAGGTTCTTCTTGCTTTCATAGTTTGCGTTGAGAAGTCATTGTAATTCTGATAGGTTTCCCCTTATAGGTCACGTTGTTTTTCTCTTGTGGCTTTAGGATTTTGGTCTTTGTTTTGGGTGTCTAGCATTTTAACTATGATGTGCATGGGAGAATTTCTTTTCTGATCTTGTCTGTTTTTGGAGTTCTATGTGCTTCTTGTATTGGTATTGGTTTGTTCTTTTTAGTTTGGGGGAAGTTTTCATCTATTAATTCTGTTGAGGATCTGATCATTACCATTCCTGTGGTCTTGGATTTCTTCTCCTTCCTCTATTCCTATGATGTGGAGGTTTGATCTTTTCATAGTGTCCCACAGTCTGGTTGTTCCATTTTTGTGTATTTTAAATTTTTCATAAATCTTTCCTTGAGGTTTTTATGTTGTTCTGTGTTTATCTCCAGTCTGATATTCTTTGTTCTGCTTCTCCATTCATGCTTCTGAGGCTTTTTCCATTCCTTTCCTCTTGATGGATGAGTGTTTGATTTTCTTTTTTTCATTTCCCTCTTCTGATTTCTTTAGTATTTCTACTCTTTTTGGAGTTCTCGATCTCCTTCTTGTAGTCTCTTTGGTTTGCTGGTTGGTTTCTTTATCTTTTTCAGCATGGGATCTTTTCAGTGTTTCTACTTCCTTCTGGAGCTTGTCATTCTCTCTCTCTAGGTCCTTCTTGAGTTCCTCATTCTCTTTTCTTAGTTCTTTAATTTGTTCTTTATCATCTTGTAGTTCTTTAAATATGTTCCCAATTGTGTTTCTGATGTCTGTGTCCTGGGGCATCCCCAGAGGGATCCCACTGCTCTTCAGCCAGTGTCCCGGTACCCTCTGCTGGCCTCAGGAGATCTCAGATGGTTATTTTATTTATGTATTGAGTGTTTTGCCTACTTGTATGTAAGTGTATCAGTATTGTGCAATGCCCATGGAGGCCATAAGAGGGCATTGGATCTCCTGGAACTGGAGTTAAGGATGGTTGTTGGCTGCCATGTAGGTGCTGGGAACTGAACCTGGAATCTGCAGGAGCAGACAGTGCTCTTAACTGCTGAGCCACCTCTCCAGTCCCCAGGTGAACTTCTTGGTAGAACACTTCTCTGTACTTGTGGAGTAAGGATCTTGCCAAACATTATAAGAAAGTTCTTAGAGTTCAAAGCTTTGGAGCTTTGGCCTTTGAATGCTGCCAGACTCCCCTACCCATGAGACTTCTAAGCCATCCCTGTGTCATGCTTGTCAGTCTAACTGAAGGACTGAGCTGGACAGGGAGGGTCTCTCATTCCCTCATCTCCCTGTGCCTGCAGCTGGATTACCTCATCAGCCGCATGAAGAAAGTGGAGGACTATGAGAAACAGCTGAACAAGCAGCGGGTCTGGGACTGGGAAGAGTACAACACAATCAAGATCAAGCTGGAACAGGACGTGCAGGTAGGCTGGTCTCTCACCCCAGGGTCAGGGTGGCTGGCCGCTGCTGAGTACCCCTGAGTGTGTCATCTTAACCACTCCCCATAGCATCTCAGAGGCATCCATTTGGTACATAGTATTTATCTGCTTTGTATGATTTTCTTTCAATAGGGTCTCATGTAGCCCAGGCTGGTATTGAACACCTGATCCTCCTGCCTCTATGCCTAAACACTGGGATCACTGATGTGTGCCACCACACCTGATTGATTTCCTGCTCCTTAATGTTCAAGCATAACTTGCCATTTCAGAATGTATGCTGGAGAGTGTGTTACAGTTTTTCTAAATACCCTTTGCTATTGTCTTATCTATCATTTTGTGTGTGTGTGTGTGTGTGTGTGTGTGTGTGTGTGTGTGAATATCTTTGCAGAGTTGCTGTCCTCCTCCCACCTTTGCATGGGTTCTGAGGATTGAACTCAGGCCATCAGTCTTGCACAGCAGGAACTTAGACCTGCTGAGCCATCTTGCTGCCTTCTTGTTTCTGAGGCAGTATCTTGCTATGTAGTGCAGGCTGGCTTGGACATGCAAATCTTCTCCCTTCGGCTTCCTGAGTGCTGGAATTTTATGTGTATGCCATCATGCCTGGCTCTTAACTTTCTAGCACAGAGTTAAGATTAGGACTGGAAAGAGAGAGCTCAGTGGTTAAGAATGCTCGCTGTTCCTCCAGAGGTCAGGAGCTGCTCCCAGCACCCACGTGGGGTGGCTTGTGACCACCTGTAACTATCTCCAGGGGACTTGATGCTCTCTTCTGGTTTAGAACACACACAAAACTTAAGACAGTGGAGCAAACAAACAACTGTACAAGAGGATAGGACTATCATGGGCTAGACACAAGACATTTTACTGAAAATGGTTATTGTTAGGCTTTCTGAACTTCTCTTAGTTCTACATCGTGGGAACAGTTTATGCTGCTGGTCTTAAACAGAGATATATCTATATATCTTATGCTCTTTTTAAAAATTTTATTTAATTAATTAATTAATTATTTTTTTGAGACAGAGTCTCTCCATAGCCCCAGCTGACCTAGAACTCACACTGTAGACCAGGCTGGCCTTGAACTCAGAGAGATCCACCTGCCTCTGCCTCCCAAGTGCTAGGATTAAAGGCTTGCGCTACCATACCCAGCTTAAAGATGGTTTTTGGCCACCAAGTGGGTGCTGGGAATCAAACCCGGGTCCTCTGCAGGAACAGTCGGCGTTCTTAACCACTGAGCCATCTCTCCAGCCCCATTATATATTATGCTCTTTATCACTGCTCAAATACATGGATGTAAGAAATTCTGGAACATAGGGAGATGATGAAAGGTGTAGGGTACTGAGGTGGCACAAGGTCTGGGACACCTGGCTACTGCTGTCCAGATGAACTGAGGTGGAGTGGGGTGTGTGGATACAGGCAGATGGAGACGGTGGGGAGTGCAGATCTGTGGGAGCACAGTTCTTCTAAGGGTGAGGAGGAAACAGAGGGCATACAAAGGTTTTCAATTTCAATTTAATTTATTATCATTGTGCATGTATGCATGGTGTGTATGTGTGTGTGAGTGTGTGTGTGTGTGTGTGTGTGTGTGTGTGTACCAAAGCACAGTGAAGGACAGCTTTTGAGAGTCAGTTCTTTCCTTCCACTGTGGTTTCTGAGGACTGAACACACACACACACACACACAAATGAATAAATGTAAAAAAAATTTAATAAATTTAAAAAGGACAAAGGAAGTATTCTTTCAAGTACTTACGTCAGTAAAGGCCATGTATAATGACCGGAGTTTTAAAGCCTGTAGTTACTGTGTTATGCTCATAGGAGGGATTTGCTGACCCTCTGCTACCACCCGCCCAACACAAAGCTGCTGGAAAACTTGGTATAGTTGTTTTAAAATTTTTATTTAATTTTTTAGATAAGATCTTTGCTAGTTAGCCCAGCTCAGGCTGATCTGGGTCTCATGTAGCTCAGGTTGGCTTAAAAGTTCTAATATTTTGGGGCTGGAGAGATGACTCAGCAGTTAACGGCACGGACTTCTCTTGCAGAGGACCCAGTTCGATTCCCAGCACCCACATGGCAGCTAAGAGCAGTCTTTAAGCTGGGCGTGGTGGCACATGCCTTTAATCCCAGCACTCAGGAGGCAAGGCAGGCAGATCTTTGTGAGTTCAAGGCCAGCCTGGTCTACAGAGTGAGTTCCAGGACAGCTAGGGCTACAGGGAGACCCTGTCTCAAACACACACACACACACACACACACACACACACACACACACACACACACACATATATTATGAGATGAAAAACACCACTGCTACCATCTTTTCTCTTGTTTGCTTAGTGATGCCACTTCCAATATGTCACTCTATCAAATACAGCATAGAGAACTCTGAACTGAAAGACTTTGGGTTTTTTCCTTTGCAATCTGAAAGAATTTAACTATGTGCTGATTTTATAGGCAAAACCTAAGAACAACCAGATACAAGCAAGGAGACAAAACAACTTGTCATTTGTTTTATTTTGCATTTCTTTACTTGGATGTGTGTCTGAATATTTATTACCCATTTTCTTCCTCTGTGTCAAGTATTTGCTCCTGCTCTTTGCTAGAAAACTGAACACAGAACAGAACCCCGAGTCCCCAGTCCCCAGCCCTGAACCCCTAGCCCCAAGCCTCAAAGCCCTGTGGACTGCACCAGACCTCAGATGCACGATGGTTCCTATGGAGCTCCCACAGGCAGTGGCACTCAGGGGTCATTGGTAGTGCAGTCTGTGTCTCTCAGAGTCTACCTCCACAGGGCACAGTGACATGGTCTACACACTGGTCATTTGTTTTTACTCCTAGGCTTGACATAATTTTAGCACCAGTGTCCCATTGTCAATCATCTCAACAAAGAGCCATCCTTGATTGCTGTCTATTGAACACAATTTATTGTTTGTTTTGAGAAGCACCTCATGTAGACTAGGCTGGCCTCCAACTCACCATGCAGCCAAAGATAACTATCAATCCTTTGCCTCTACATACTGAATGCAGGGATTACAGGGATGTGACACCATGACTTGGGTTCCATCCCTAGCACCACATCAACTGCCACTATGCCTGACACATATTTAATTTTTTGTGATTAATATTCTGGTATTAAAGGGAGCAGCTAAGGGGCTATAGCAAGAGCTCAGTAGTTAAGGGCACTGGCTGCTCTTGCAGAGAACCCTGGTTTGATTTCCAGCACCCACATGTGGGTAACAACCGTCAGTAACTACAGTTCCAGGGGATCCAACACCTTCTTCTGGCCTTTCCAGATTTTGCGTGACAAAGGTATACTTACATACATGTAGGCAAAACATTCATAAATATAAAAAAATAAAAATAGGGCTGGAGAGATAGCCTAGTGCTTAAGAGCACCGACTGCTCTTGCAGAGGACCCAGGGTCGATCTCCAGCACCCACATGGTGGCTGAGAACCATCTTTAACTCCAGTTCCAGGGGAATCTGACGCCCTCTTCTGACCTCCGTGGCATTGCATGACACAGGTGCACAAACCTACATGCAGACAGTACACCCACACACATAAAAATAAATAAAATTAAAAAAATAAAAATAGGGGCTGGAGGGATGGCCTAGCGGTTGAGAGCGACGACCGCTCTTGCAGAGGACCCGGGTTCGATCCCCAGCACCCACATGGCGGCTGAGAACCGTCTGTGACTCCGGTTCCAGGAGAACTCCAGTTCCAGGAGAATCCGAGACCGTCTTCTGACCTTCCGTGGCATTGCACGCAGTGCCACAGACTTTTGCATGCAGACAGTACATTCATACACATACAAAATAAATAAAATTTGAATAAAAAAAAATTTTTAAAAATAAAAAAAATAAAATTAAAAAAATAAAATAGGGGCTGGAGGGAGGGCCTAGCGGTTGAGAGCGACGACCGCTCTTGCAGAGACCCGGGTTCGATCCCCAGCACCCACATGGCGGCTGAGAACCGTCTGTAACTCGGTTCCGGGAGAACTCCAGTTCCAGGAGAATCCGAGACCGCTTCTGACCTCGCACGGCATCGCAACCATGGGTGGCGCAGACCTGCATGCAACAATACATTCATACACATAAAAATAATAAATAAATAAAAATTAAAAAAAAAAAAAGAAGATCCTCATTAAAAAAAATAATAATAAAATAAAAATAGAGTCAGCTGGGCATGGTGGTACATGCCCTTTTTTTTGGTCTTTTTTGAGACAGGGTATCCCAGTAGCCCTGGCTGTCCTCAAACTCACTCTATAGACCAGGCTGGCCTTGAATTCACAAAGATCCACCTTGCCTTGACTCCAAAGATCCCCTGTAAGTGCTAGATTTAAAGGCATGCTCCACCACGCCTGGCTATGTAATTTTTTTTTTTTGTCTGTTGTTTTGTTTTTTGAGACATGATTTCCTTGTAGTCCCAGTTGGCCTAGAACTCAACCTGTAGATCAGGCTGGTCTCCCATTACAGCAATCTGCTTGTATCTGCTTCCTGAGTGCTGGAATTAAAGGCATGAGCCATCATACCCAGCATCACCAAAAGGTAAAATATATTTTAAAATGTGCGTAAGAAAACACATCTTTTATTTACATAGTAATTAGTTATAGTGTGTCTTTAAGAATGAAATTTTCGAGCCGGGCATGGTGGCACATGCCTTTAATCCTAGCACTTGGGAGGCAGAGGCAGGCGGATCTTGTGAGTTCAAAGCCAGCCTGAGTCATACACAGTGAGTTCCAGGACAGCTGGGGCTACATGGAGACCAGTTCTCTAAGAACCAAAAAAAAAAAAAAAAAAAAAAAAAAAAGAATGAAATTTGCAGCGTGGTAGGGTGGGACACGCTTTTAATCCCAGCCCTCAGGGGAGGTGAGGCAGGCGGATCGCTGTGAGTTCAAGGCAAGGCTAGTCTACATAGCCAGTTCCAGGCCATCTGGGGCTACAAGGTTACAGGGAGACCCTGTCTCAAAAAGACCAAAAAAGAAAAAAGAATTTGCATCCTAGTTCACATACAGCATTTGCATTTCAAGCTCAAATGCTCATTGTATTTTGAATATAAAAACAGACTTGTGGCCAGATAGATTTGGGCAGCATTTTCCTGGTGGTTGGGGTTTGATGAAAATCTGAGGGAAACATGGGGTCTCTGGAAACCACCATTGCAGACACTCATTCCCTCTGGGTCCGAGGGAAACATGGGGTCTCTGGAAACCACCATTGCAGACACTCATTCACTCTGGGTCCCAGAGATGACTGGGAGAGCCACTTGCTGTGGACCCTAGTCGGGGAGGCTCTGGAAACCCTCCTGTGTCTGCTCATGCTTTGTACACAGTCACATCCAACATGGGGCTTTATCCCTACACTTCTGTGATGAGCCACCTCACCAGTCCCTGACTATCCCCTGACTATCCCCTGACTATCCCATGACTATCCCATGCCCACATGTAGCTTGGTGGTCTGATACCAACCTTTGGGTTCTGCCCAGGAGTCATGTTCAGGAGCAGCATGTCTGGCTTGCAGTTGAGAATGAAGACTTGCCCCCTAGGAGATACACTGGACCATCCCCAGAGGGAGGCAGAGCCAAGATCATTATGGCTGAACTGACTCTGCTCTGAGCATCTTCCACAGGCCCTTAAGGTTTTTGTTCACATCAGAAATTTCAAGATTACACATTAGAAATGGGTGGCTGGAGAGAGGATTCAGCAGTTAATAGCACCTGCTGCTCTTGCAGAGGACCTGGGTTTGAATCTCAGTATCCACATGATGGCTAACAGCTAACTCAAGTTCCAGGGAATCTGATGCTCTCCTCTGACATCCATGGACATTGCGTGACACAGGTGCATTGCACAATTCAAATACTCATACACATAAATAAAAACAATAAAGTATTTTAAAAACACCAGACATAGTGTAGAAGGGGAGGAGTAGCTCCTGGCAGCTCTCTGCTCTCTGCTCCATGCACCTTCTCTGAGGCTGGCCGGCAAGCTGCTCAGTGCTGATAGGGGGCAGTGGGGTGAGAACTTTCATTCCAGCAATGGAGCACAGACCATAAATAGCTCTTTGCAAAGCCATTTACTGAGAACCTTTGACCAAGTCATTTCACTTTTAAGTAACTGCTGTAAAGAAGTAAACAAGGGTTGTTGTTCAGGGGTGGAATGCTTGCCTAGCACTTGAGGGGTTCTTGATTACCCCCAGAAGGAGGCGGGAAATTAGGCTTGTAATCCCAGCACTTGGGAGGCTGAGGCCCTTGGATGGATGTGAATTTGAGGTTAGCCTGGTCTACATAGGGAGTTCTAGGCTAGCTAGAGCTATAGGGAGATCCTGTCTCAAAAAGATCAAACAAACAAACAAATAAATAACATGCTGGAATAATATAGGAAGGAACCAGATGTTAGCATCTGGTTTCCACACATGCCTTCACACACATGCATTTATTCCTTCACACACACATACACACACATAATTTTTTGAGGATCTCAATGTGTAGGCCAGGCTGGCCTGGAACTCACAATCCTTCAGTCTTAGCCTCTAATGGGCTCTGATTACAGGTGCATGCCACTGCACTTGGCCTCTATAATCATTTTCCCACAAGTGGTCCAAGTGACCTTTCTCCGGGGTCTGGACTTAACTGCTTAACACCTTTACTGACATCCTATTGACTTCTGGATGATGCTTTAAGTCCCTAGTGTTCTAGTTTTGTTTCTCTGTTTCTTTGTTTTACTGGCCAAAAGCAATGGGTTTATTAGGCTTACATGTCTACGTCACAGCTCATCACTGTGAGAAGTCAAAGCAGGACCTAAAACAGGGCAGGAACCTGGAGGCAGGAGCTGAGGCAGAGACCGTGGTGGAATGCTGCGTGCTGCTTTCCTTCCTCTGGCTTGCTCAGCCTGCTCAGGAATGGCACTACTCACAGGGCGCTGAGCCCTTCCACGTCAATTAACAATCAAGAAAATTCCCTTCGGATATGGCCACAGGCCATGGAGGAAATCACAGTCTGATGGAAGAAGTTCCTCAGTTGAGGTTCCCTCTTTCCCAGGTGTCTCTAGTTTGTGTCAGTCAGCCTTGCCTTGTACCTTCATCCTTAACCGCCTGTAGTTTCCTTGGACACCTGTTTCCCAGCTTCTGACTCTTATGTGCATCTTCTCTCCTGGGAGCTTTTCTCTCTCCTTAGTGTCACCCAGTAGTCCAGGCCTCTGCAGACAGGGGATGCCATCTCTTCAGGGCTGTTCCCTGGTCCCTCAACACCTGATTAAAGGAGGAAAGTGCTCCTCTCTGGTTGCCTAGC
Organism: Rhizomys pruinosus; assembly: GCA_009823505.1. Taxonomy (NCBI): domain Eukaryota; kingdom Metazoa; phylum Chordata; class Mammalia; order Rodentia; family Spalacidae; genus Rhizomys; species Rhizomys pruinosus. Next base: position 2,930,062 of record VZQC01002269.1, read on the forward strand.
AGCCAGTGCTCATCCTGAGCTTATTCTTACCACTGCTGCTTGCTTATCCCTCTCTGGCCTAGACAGGGACCACGACTTTTCAGCACTGTTTTCCAGTAGCATCTAGAAAAATGGCTGGCATGTATTAGTCACTCAATAAATACTTGCTGAATCAACAAGCAAAGCAAGTGGAAATTGGCTGGTAAGATGTCTGTGTCTGTGCCGTTCTCTGCTTCCTGATGATTGTGCAATTAAAGCAGGAGCTGCCCAGCAACATGCCTTCCACCACGAAGGACTACACCCCCTCAAGACCAATATATATCATAAAAATGTTACAATAAAAGCATGAAATGCTTTTTATGATATATATTGGTCTTTTTGAGACAAGGTCTCCCTGTAGCTCTGGCTATCCTGAAATTCACTATGTAGACCAGGCTGGCCTTGAACTCACAGAGATCTGCTTGCCTCTCAAAAGAGGGGAGGCGTGCCACTACGCCCGGCTTTTATGGTATTTTTAATGGAGCTTTTCATATCATGAAAGGGTCTGGTGCAAAGCATCAGAGTTAGAAGCAACTGAAAATTCTCACAACATTCTTCTCTCTTAGTGCATGATGATTTTAGGTGCCAGATGACTTATTTGTATTTTATCCAGATGAACTTTAATTTACCTCTATTGATAGAATTTCTTCTTTTCTATATTTTTAAATTAATTAATTAATTAATTAATTTATCGTATGTGTGTGCACTTGCCTATGGGCAAGTACCTACGGAGGCTAAAGGAGGGCATCAGATCCCCTGAAGCTGGAGTTAACAAGCAGTTGTGAACTGCCTAACACGGGTGCTGGGAACCAAATTTGGGTTTTCTTCAAGTGCAACAAACACTCTTAACTGCTGAGCTGTCTCTTCCTAGCCCCATGTTGACAGAAGTGCTAAGAATTCAGGTTACAGTGCCTGTCTCTGAGGTTGCTCTGCCATGACTTGAACAAACTATCCAGGTCCTCAGCGATCATGAATTGCACTCAGGCCGATTAGGTTATTTGTTTCTTTATTTAAATTTAAACCAGATTCTTGAGCAACAGCTTCAACAGATGAAAGCAACATACCAGCTGAACCAGGAGAAGTTAGAGTACAACTTGCAGGTGCTGAAGAAAAGAGACGAAGAGAGCACGGTGATCAAATCCCAGCAGAAGAGGAAGCTCAACCGGTAAGTTAGCAGGGAAAACATCTTTCTTCTGGGCCCTTCTGTGCTGGAAGTAGGGATGCTAGAATACCCACAGTTACAGTGGAGCTCGGGAGATGGCCCCTTGGTAAAACGCTTGCTGTGCAAGCTTGAGGACCTGAGTTTGAGTCCCAGTGACTGCTGGGAGACAGACAGGAGGCTCTCTGGGCCTACTTGGCCAGCCAGCTAAGCAGTGATTTTCTAGGTTCAATGAGAAACCCTGTCTTTAAAAAAAAAGCCAGGGTTTTAGTCCCAGCACTCTGTGAGATCCAGCCTGATCTATATAGCAAGTTCCAGGCCAGCTGGGACTACAGGAAAACCCTGTCTCAAAAAGACCAACCAATGTCAGTAATAGAAGACACCAAGTTGACCTCTGGCCTTCATGCCACATATGCACAGACATGAGCACAAACACAGGCATACAGTACACACTCATACACAATATGGAAAAATTCTATTGAAAGGTTTTTTTTTTTGAAAAGACAATGTACATAAGTTGTTCTAGTCTTTTCCCCAAGAGTATTTAACCAAAAGTATTCCCCCACATTTTGTCAAAGTTTATGTTTTAAGCATAATATATTTTCTTAGTTCTACTTTTTCCCTCAAGAAAGTCAAGAAAGGGAAAAGAAAGTGGAAAAATTCAGCAGAAAGTCTTGCTTCTCTTTCTCCCCTTTGGACAATGATGAATTTGTTTCCTCCAGTGTTTGTTCATGTGTCTACCAACATAAGTGTATCTTCCCATTCCACCTCTGCTGCTCCACTGTGATGTGTTCTATAAATAGTATTGCGTCTCCTGAAGAACTTTCATTTTTTCTGGACCTAGTGGCCCAGGTCTGTAATCCCGCTGTTCAGGTGGCCAAGGCAGGAAGATTCATTTTTAGGTTTGGGGCACATAGAATATAGGAATAATTGGAGAGAAAGAAAGAAACCATACTAGACTTTAGACAGGACTACACTTTATTCAAGCACAGGAGGGACAGTGCCTTCCTGCATGCTGGAGGCAACTGCCCTGTGTATGGGGAAAGTTAGAGATCATACAGGGCTTCGGCATGAGGAAGCAGATGCAGCTGTAGGGGTCTGTGTGTCTCATTTTTGGGGTGTCCCTGGCTCAAGCAGGACAGGCTATCTTGAGCAATAGGCTGTCTCAAGCAGTTACCTTTGAGTTCTGAGTGTGGTCAATCTGGTGTTACCAATCAGAAGTTAGTCACAGTCTCAGAGGCAGACAAGGGTCAGCAACAGTTTCAGAGAGAGATAAGGTTAGTGGCAGTTTCAAATGACTTCTAGTTTTTCTTTTTTATTTATTTTTTATTTTTTATGTGTATGAATGTACTGTCTGCATGGAGGTTTGTGCACCCGTGTCGTGCAATACCTCGGAGGTCAGAAGAGGGTGTCGGATTCCCCTGGAACTGGAGTTAAAGACGGTTCTCAGCCGCCACGTGGGTGCTGGGGATCGAACCCAGGTCCTCTGCAAGAGCAGTTGGTGCTCTTAACCACTAGGCCATCTCTCCAGCCCCATACTTCTAGTTTTTCTATAGCTGGGGTATTCTATCATTATCAGACTGGGCAACTTAGACCCTGTCTCAAAAGCTAGCATAATAAAAAGGATGGGGATGTAGCTTAGTGGTGGAATGCTTGCCTAGCATGTAAGAAGCTCTAGGTTCAATTCCCCTGTACTGAAAACCCAACCAACCAACCAACCAACCAATCAACCAACCAACCAACCAGCCAGCCAGAGAACCAACCAACCAACCAACTAACCAACTAACCAACCAAAACTCTCCATTCTAGTACAAAGAGTTCTTTCAGGTTACTGATGCTTCTTTCAGCCTGGCATAGTGGTGTGTACCTGTAATCCTATTATTTGGGAGACAGAAATAGGAAAATCAGGAGTTTAAAGTCATTCTCAGCTAGGTGACAGGTTTGAGACCAGTGTGGACTACATGAGATATGATATTGGGAAACAAAAAATCTACTTACTATTTCACAGCATAGATTTATTTAATCAGTCTCTAGTGATGGACATGTTGATTGCTTCTAATCCCTTGCTATTGCAAATAATATCAGCATGGCTTATGGGCATCATGTCAATGGGCAGATCTGCCTTTGTGTAGATTCTGTGGCTCACTAACAGATACCTATTGCTCAGAATTTCTCATCCTCTCTTCCCTTTCTTGCCCTTCTTTCCTGTCTCTTTCCTTTTATCCTTCTGCCTTTTGTCCATTAAAAATAGTCTCTTGAGAAATGACTCAGTGGGTAAGCGCACTGACTGCTCTTGCAGAGGATTAGGGATTGATTCCCAGCACCCACATCAAAGATAATAGCCTGGGGCTGGAGAGATGGCTTAGCAGTTGAGAGCACTACCGATTGTTCTTGCAGAGGATCCAGATTCGATCCCCGGCACCCACATGGCGGCTGAGAACCGTCTTTAACTCCAGTTCCAGGGGAATCTGACACCCTCTTCTGACCTCCATGACATTGCACAACACAGGTGCACAGACCTACATGCAGACAGTACATTCATACACATACAAAAAATAAATAAAATTAAAAAATATATAAAAAGATAATAGCCTGTAACTCCAGTTCCAGGGATCTGATGCCCTCTTCTGGCCTCTATGGCATTGCATGGATTAGTTCACATACATACATACATACATGCAGGCAAAACACTTATATACATAAAATAATAATACATTTTAAAAAAGAATTGTCTCTTGAATTCCAGAGCATTGTTCGAGGCTCTGAGGATCAGACTAGAATAAGACATGTTTAAAGGAGACCAGCCAGGTGTAGTGGCATCCACCTGTAATCTCAGCACTTGGGAAACTGAGACAGGAGGGTCAGGAGTTCAAAGCGAGCTACATAAAACCCCTCATGGGGCTGGAGAGATGGCTCAGTGGTTAAGAGCATTGATTGCTCTTGCAGAGGAACCGGGTTCAATTCCCAGCACCCACATGGAGGCACACTTTTAATCCTGGTACTTGGAAGGCAGAGGCAGAGGCAGGTGGATCTCTGTGAGTTCAAGGCCAGCCTGGTCTACATAGGAAGCTCCAGGCCAGCTAGGACTAAAGGGAGAGCCTGTCTCAAAAAAGACAAAAACAAAACAAAACAACCCTCACTAACAAAACCACAAACAACTCAAAATTCAGAAATTTATTTCTCACAGTTCTGAAGGCTGAAGCTCAAGATCACAGCGTGGTCATGTTCAGCTGTGTCCTCTAGGATGTCCTCACAAGGCAGACTTGCTTCATCAACTTTCTTCATCTCTAGATTCCAGACAGTCACTGAGAATCTGGGCTTTGGGCTGGGCATGGTGACATACTCCTCTGGTACCAGTACTTGGGAGGTAGGGGCTGGAGGATCACTGCAGTTTGAGGCCAGTCTGAGCTGCATAGCTACTTCTAGGCCAGATAAGCTATGAAGTAAGAGCTTGTCTCAAAAAAGAAAAAAAAAAACTTTGAACTTTTGTTGAGCCTCCTTTTTCTTTTCTTTTCTTTTCTTTTCTTTTCTTTTCTTTTCTTTTCTTTTCTTTTCTTTTCTTTTCTTTTCTCTCTCATTTTCCTTTCTTTCTTTCTTTCTTTCTTTCTTTCTTTCTTTCTTTCTTTCTTTCTTTCTCTCTCTCTCTCTCTCTCTCTCTCTCTCTCTTTCTTTCTTTCTTTCTTTCTTTCTTT
>VZQC01002269.1:2935347-2945818 GCA_009823505.1 Rhizomys pruinosus
TCCTTCCTTCCTTCCTTCCTTCCTTCCTTCCTTCCTTCCTTTCTCTTCTTTCTTTCTTTCTTTCTTTCTTTCTTTCTTTCTTTCTTTCTTTCTTTCTTTCTTTCTTTCTTTCTCTTTCTTTCCACAGACTCTTGCTGTGTTGGCCTTGCCCTTGAACTCACTCTGCAGTCAGGTTAGCGTCAACCCCTGATCCTCCTGCCTCAGTCTCATAAATGCTGGGATTATAGGCCTGGAACACCAGGTCCAACTTAGAAACTTTTTTCCTTGTGCCACTGATTGAACCCAAGACCTCACATGCACGTAGGCAAGCACTCTAGCACTGAGGACTGTTTTTTATACCTTTTTTTTTCCCTGTGGGACTCAGTCTTTGACCCAGGCTGGGCTAGAGCTTTGGGGATCTCTGCCTCGCCCTTCCTGAGTGCTGGTCACTCACTTCCATGCCCAGCTTTAGAATTAAAAAAAAAACTTATTAAAATGTTTTTCTATTTGGTTTTTATTTATATTTATGTGTGTACCTGTGTAAGTTTATGTGTACCAGGTGTCTGCAGGTGCCCGCAGAGGCTGGAGGGTGTCGGATCTCCTAGAGCTGGAGATAGAAATAGTTGTGAGCCTCTTATATGGGTGCTGGGAGCCGAACCCAAGCCCTCTGGTAGAGTAGTAAGTGAACCATCTCTCCAGTCCCTAACCTTTTTTAAAAAAAATGTATTATTTTGACTTTGTGTGTATGAGTGTGTTCCTGCATGTGTGTAAGTGCACCCATGTCATGCACTGTTGGTGGAGGTCAGAAGATTGTGTCAGATCCTCTGGAACTGGAGTTATAGATGGCTTTTAGCCACCATGTAGGTCCTGGGATTCGAATCTGGGTCTTCTGCAAGAGCAACCAGTGTTCTTAATGACTGAGTCATCTCTCTAGCCCCAGTCCCTAGACTTTTTAAACATAAAGAAATTACCCTTCAGCTTCTCTGTCCTGTCTAAGAGGATCACTGAGTTAAGATGCTTCTTTAGTTGTTTAGCAGTGAGGAATGGTCCTGAGTGCAAACACTGCCTGCTGTGTGTATCACATGTGTCGTGTGGTCCTTGGTCCGTGCACAGAGTCCCTTAGAACTGAGCTAGATGATTTAAACATGTGAGGTAAGCTAGATACTGGAACCCTGACAGAAGAAGGTTCAGCTGCACTCTTGGGCAGCCTCTGGCTGGGCCTGGGCTTCTGCCTTGTTTGAATGCATTTGTTCTAGAAGCTTCTATTGATTCCTGTTGCTCTCCTCTCCTGGGTCATGGCAGGAGTCAGGTTCTGGAGTGGGAAGAGGCTTTCCTGCCCTTCCACACCTGGGTTTGGGCAGAGCTGAGTCAGGTGGATTTGCTCCTGCTGCTTAGCCGCTGCATCTCCTTTCTCCCTTCCATCAGCCTGCACGACATCCTTAACAACCTGCGATCCAAATATGCCAGACAGGTAAAGCTGTTTCAGGAGGAGAACCAGTTTCTGACTTCTGACTACAAACGGCTTGTGTCGCAGTTCAAGGATGTGCAGAAAGCCATGAGGTATTCCAAGGACTTGAGTCCTAAGGACCTGTCCTAACGTGGGGGTGACAGGGGTGGGAGGGTTGGCACTGACACAGAAGCAGAGATTTCACTGAGACCACCGGCTCTTCCGCAGCCAGCCCAGGGCTCATCATCTGTCCTGCTACTTATATGCCACCTGTCCTTTTAAATTTCTTATTAGGATGGCTCATAGGAAAGGTCCTGGGGTTGGGGAGGGCAAAGTATATGAGGATCTTCCTCATGTTCTGGCCCTGCTGACAACTGTGGGCCTGGGACCAGGCCTTGAGGTCAGCTGGCTGAGTTCAGCCAGTCTCCTTCACAGACACTTTGCCATTGTCGATGAGGAGAAGTTTCGGGCAATTTGGCTGATGAATGAAGAAGAGGCGAAGGGACTAGTGCAGAAGGCCTTCGACGTGGACAAAATCATCAACACCCAGCATCTGGGGATACCCTGGACGAAGCCCGACTTCTGGTTCCTGAAGAATGTGGGGCCAATTTCCCTGCAGCAGCAGAAGTCAGCCACGCAAATACTAGAAGAACTCCTGTTGCAAGCAGGTAACCAGAAACAGAGTCCTAGAGCCTAGAGTGGAGGTCCTCCAAGAACATAGGTGGGTGCACCCATATTACAGATAGGAAATAAGAACTCTAGAAGACCATAGATCTGTGATTATAGCCGTGGCGTCCTAGTTAGCTTTGTATCGCTGTGATAAAACACTCTGACCAAAACCAACCTGGAGAGAAACAGTGTTTATTTGGCCTACACATCCTGACCATAATTCATCATTTACCAAGGTAGGGTAGGAACTCAGGGCAGGAACTGAAGCACAGACCCCGGGGCATGCGACCTGCTGGCTGAGCCTCTTGTCTGTGCTCTTCCTGCTTTCTTTTTTATAATTTTAATTTTTTTTTGTATGTGTATAAATGTACTGTCTGCATGCAGGTTTGTGCACTGGGTCATGCAATGCCGTGGAGGTCAGGAGAGGGTGTCGGATTCCCCCTGGAACTGGAGCTAAAGACAGTTCTTAGCTACCATGTGGGTGCTAGGGATCAAACTCTGGTCCTCTGCAAGAGCAGTCGGTGCTCTTAACCACTAGGCCATCTCTCCAGCCCTCTTCCTGCTTTCTTATTCAACCCAGGACCTCCTGCCTAGGGTGACACTGTCTGCAGTAGGCTAAACCCTCCCACATCACTCAAAATGCCTCACAGACATGAGCACAGGCCAATCTTGTAGAGGAAATTCCCTGATTGAGGTTCCTTCTTCTCAGGTGTGTCAAGGTGATGACAAGCTGTTCAGCACAATGGCTTTCTGGACTCCTCTGGTTATGATGCTACCATCTTCCATCTATTTTTCATTGGTAGTCAGACCTAGAAACTTCAGTTTATATTGCTAAGTATTTCTGGTTGGAACTAACAGAAGTCAGTCTGTCTCTGTGATGTTAGCAACCATCAATAATCAGTGTTTAAGAGCCATTGGTGGAAATGGGGCTACAGAATAGTATTTTTATTCACTCATTTTTGTGTTTTGGCATGTGGCGATGGTGGTTTTGTGTGTGTGTGTGTGTATGTGTGTGTGTGTGTGTACACACACATGTGCACCTGAATGATTATATGTACACAGGCACGTGGAGGCCAGAGGTCAATACTGAGTGTCTTCCTCAGCTGTTCTCCACCTTATTTTTTTGTTTTGTTTTGTTTTGTTTGGTCTTTTTGTGACAGGGTCTCCCTGCAGCCCCAGCTGGCCTGGAACTTGTTCTACAAACCAGGCTGGCCTTGAACTCACATAGATCCACCTGCCTCTGCCTCCCAAGTGCTGAGATTAAAGGCATGCGCCACCACACCCAGCATCCACCTTATTTTTTGAGACAAGGTCTGTCATTGAGCCTTGAGCTCACTAATTTGGCTACACTCGCTGGGCATCCAGCTCCAGGGATCCACCTGTCTCTACTCCACAGCACTGGGATTCCAGGCATGTGTCATCATGCCCAGCTTTTAAAAACTTGGGTTTTGGGCTGGAGAGATGGCCTGGCAGTTAAGAGCGCCCACCGCTCTTACAGAGGACCTGGGTTCGATCCCCAGCACCCACATGGCGGCTGAGAACTGTCTGAAACTCCAATTCTAGGAGAACTCCAGTTTCAGGGGAATCTGACATCCTCTTCTGACCTCCACTGTATTGCATGACACGAGTGCACAAATCTACATGCAGACAGTACATTCATAAACATACATAAATAAATAAAATTTAAAAAAAAACTTTAATCCTAGGACTCAGGAGGCAGAGGCAGGTAGATCTTTGTTAGTTCAAGGCCAGCCTGGTCTACAGACTGAGTTCCAGGACAGCTGGGGCTACAGGGAGACCCTGTCTCAAAAAGACAAAAAAAAAAAACCTTGGCTTTTTCAAAACTGACATTGCTGATGAATGCCAATGGCTCTGATGAAAAAAAAAAAACTTGGGTTTTTCTTTTTTAAAAACATTTTATTATTTTTATTTTAGTGTATGAGTGCATTGCCTGCATGTGTGTAAGTGCAACTGGTGTCATACAATTCCCATGGAAGTCAGAAGAGGGTGTTAGATTCCCTTGGACCTGAAGTTACAGTTATTAGCTGCCATGTGGATGCTGGGAGCTGGGAACTGGACCTCCTCTTCAAGAGCAGCCAGTGCTTTTATCCACTGAGCCATCTCTCCAGCCCTTTACTTGGGTTTTTCAAGTATAAACTTGGGTCCTGATGTTTGCATGGTGTCTTAGTTGCTTTTTCTGTTGCTGTGATAAAATACTCAGACACAAGCAACTTAAAGAGGAGGAGCATTTTGGCTCACAGTTTGAGGAGGGCACAGTCTGTCATGGTGGAAAAGTCATGCTATCTACAGTCAGGAGGAAAAGACAGCCACAAGTGTGTGTCCTCAGCTAACTCTCTCTCTTTTACGAAGGCAGGGGCCTAAACCCAAGAAATGATGTTGTCCACTTTTAGAATGAATCTTTGTACCTCAGTGAACTGAATCAAGATGATTCCTCACAGACATGGCCAGAGGCTAACCTAATCAAGACAGTCCCTCACGGGTGTGCCTGGCAGCCTGTCTGCTGGTGATTCCAGGTTCTGTCATGCTGACAACATTAACCACCACACAGCACTTTACCCACTGGGCCGTCTCCCCAAGCTCTAACATCCATTTGCTACCTTGAGATGCAGTTTGTATAGGAAAAACAGGAGAGATGCTGATTGATTTTTTTAAAACCAGGATTGAGTTTCTAGTCCTTTCACAGTTATCAATGATTAATTTTTTTAATTAATTAATTTAGTGTGTGTGTATACATATATGTGCCATGGCATGCACATGCCAGGGTGTGTATTGAGTTCAGAGGGTCAATTCTGGGAGCTGGTCTCCTACCATATGGGTTCCAAGGATTGAGCTCAAGTAGACAGGCTTCATGGCAAGTACCATTACCTGCTGAACCAGGTTGCCAGTCTGTGTGTTCTGTATTTATTTACTTATTTATTTAGGTTTTTTTGAGACAGGGTCTCCCTGTAACCCAAGCTGGCCTGGAACTTACTGTGTAGACTAGGCTGGCTTCAATCTCACTGTGATCTGCCTGCCTCTGCCTCCCAAGTGCTTGGATTAAGCCACCATGCTTGGCCCCAGCCCTTTATTTTTGAGTCAGGATTTTGGTATGTGACCCAAACTGGCCTTAAATCGGAGGTCTTCCTGCCTTCGCCTCATGTTTGCTAGGATTATAGATGTGCACTACCACATCTATATTCTCTCTTTTTTTTAATTTTATTTATTTCTGTGTATGAATGTACTGTCTGCATGCAGGTTTGTGCACCCGTGTTGTGCAATGCCGTGGAGGTCAGAAGAGGGTGTCGGATTCCCCTGGAACTGGAGTTCTCCTGGAATTGGAGTTTCAGATGGTTCTCGGCTGCCATGTGGGTGCTGGGGATCGAACCCGGGTCCTCTGTAAGAGCAGTCAGCGCTCTTAACCGCTAGGCCATCTCTCCAGCCCTATTCTCTTTTTTTTAAGAGAAGAAAATAAACTAGATGTGGTAGTGCACATCTATAATCCTAGCAAACATGAGGCGAAGGCAGGAAGAGCTCCGATAGGCCAGCCTGGTCTACAAGGTGAGTTCCAGGACAGCTGGGGCTATAGGGAGACCCTGTCTCGAAAAGACCAAAAAAAAAAATTTGATTTAGGGCTGGAGAGATGGCCTAGTGGTTAAGAGTGCCTACTGCTCTTGCAGAGGACCTGGGTTCGATCCCTAGCGCCCATATGGCAGTTAAGAACTGTCTTTAACTGCAGTTCCAGGGGAGTCTGATGCCCTCCTCTGACCTCCGTGGCATTGCACAACATGGGTGCACAAACCTACATGCAGACAGTACATTCATACACAGAAAAAATTAAAAAAAAATATTTTGTTGGGNAAAAAAAAAATTTTGATTTAGGGCTGGAGAGATGGCCTAGTGGTTAAGAGTGCCTACTGCTCTTGCAGAGGACCTGGGTTCGATCCCTAGCGCCCATATGGCAGTTAAGAACTGTCTTTAACTGCAGTTCCAGGGGAGTCTGATGCCCTCCTCTGACCTCCGTGGCATTGCACAACATGGGTGCACAAACCTACATGCAGACAGTACATTCATACACAGAAAAAATTAAAAAAAAATATTTTGTTGGGGCTGGAGAGATGGCCTAGCGGTTAAGAGTGCCTACTGCTCTTGCAGAGGACCCGGGTTCGATCTCCAGCACCCACATGACAGCTGAGAACCGTCTGTAACTCCAGTTCCAGGGGAATCTGACACCCTCTTCTGACCTCCACGGCATTGCACAACATGGGTGCACAAACCTACATGCAGACTACATTCACACATAAAAAAGTAAAAAAAAAATAAATTATTTCATTTATTATTTATTATGTTATATATATTGCCTGCATCTGTGTAAGAGCACTTGTGTCATGCAATACCTGCAGAGGTAAGAAGAAGGCATTGGATTCCCCTGGAACTGGAGTTATGAATGCTTGTTAGGCATCAGATGGTTGCTGGGACTTGAACCTGGGTCCTCTGGGAGAGCAGGCAGTGCTCTTTACCACTGAATCATTTCTCCAGCCTCCCCCCCGCCCCATATTTTTTTAAACAAGGCTTCATGTGGCCCAGACCAGCCTCCAGCCTGCTTTGTAGCGAAGGACAACCTGAATTCCTGATTGTCTTGCTCTCAGCTCCTGAATGCTAGGATTACAAATGTGTGCCATGCAGACATGTGCCTGCACATACACACAAAATAATGTGCAAATACATTTACTGTATTGCCTACGTGTGTGTGAGTGCACTTGTATGGTGCCATGCCCTGGGAGGTCAGAAGAGCCCATGGAACTGGAGTTACAAATGGTTGTTAGCTGTCATGTGAGTGCTGGGATTCAAACCTGGGTCCTCTGCAAAAACAGCCAGTGGTCTTAACCACTGAGCCATCTCTCCAGCATATACATTTTTACAATTTTATTTTTATATTGTGTGATCCAGAGCCTCAACCACCTCTGTTCATATGTAGCCCTCATTTTTCTTTTTTCTTTCTTTTTTTTTTTAAAAAAAAAGATCTACAGTACCATTGGAGATATTAATTATAGTAAGACCCACCTCTTTCTTTTTGTACACAGTAGTCTGCTGATTCTGTGTCATAATTTACTCAAATGGTCCTCTGATCATCATGGGACTATTTCCAATTGGTTTGTTTGCTTTGGGGATTACAAGTGTTGCTGGAAGGAATAGCCTTGTTCGTTTATCTCTTTTTTGTTACTGGATTAAAGGGCAGATGCCTGTGTCATCTTGCTGGAAGTACTTCAACTGAGATGTTGCCATTTCTGCGTTCTCCCTAGTGTATGCTGTCTTGAACTTTCAGACTCATATTTTTGTTGATGTTGTTGTTTGTTTTGGTCTTTGCTTTTTGAGGTAGGGTCTCCTCTCTATATAGCCAAGGTTGGCTTTGAACTTCTGATCCTCTCCTCCCAAGTTCTAGGCTTACAGGCCAGCTTATAGATATATAATCTTGCCCTTTGAAAACCAGGAAATTTGAGGTGATACTTGATTTAAAAATATAGTTTTGTGTGTGTGTGTGTGTGTGTGTGTGTGTGTGCACGCGCGCGTGTGTGTGCATCAGGTCCCCTGGAGCCAGAGTTACAGGGGTTGTGTGCTGTCTGAGGTGGGTGCTCGGAACTGAACTTGGGTCTTATGCAAAAAACAGTCAATGTGGGGCTGGAGAGATGGCTCAGTGGTTAAGAGTGCCGACTGCTCTTGCAGAGGACCCGGGTTTGATTCCCAGCACCCACATGGCAGCTGAGAACTGTCTTTGAGCCAGGCATGGTGGTGCACACCTTTATTCTAGCAGGGGCAGCTGGATCTCTGTGAGTTCAAGGCCAGCCTGGTCTACAGAGTGAGTTCCAGGACAGCTGGGGCTGTAGAGAGACACTGTCTCAAGAATAACTAACTAGCTAACTAACTAAATAATTTAATTAATTAATTAAATCAAGTTAAAAAACAGTCAATGCTCTTAATTGCTGAGCCATCTCTCTAGCCCTTTTAATTTTTTTTTTCATATTTTTGAGACAAGGTCTCCCTTTAGTCCTAGCTGGTCTGGAGCTCACTATGTAGACCAAGCTGGCCTGGAACTTACAGAGATCTGCCTGCCTCTGCCTCCTGAGTGCTGGGATTAAAGGCGTGTGCCACCACGCCTGGCTTAGCCCATTTAATTTAATTTAATTTAATTTAATTTTTTTGGTCTTTTTGAGGCAGGGTCTCCCTGTAGCCCCAGCTGTCCTGGAACTCCCTCTGTAGACCAGGCTGGCCTTGAACTCACCCGGCAGCCTTTTTAATTTTAAAAGGAGCTTCTGCTCCTACTGTCGGCTGTCAGCTCTTGCTGACAGTGTCCCTCTGTAAGGTGGCCAGTTTTTCCTTTTAATTGGCTGCTTCTAATCTCTGTAGGTTTAGAAATCATGTAATATGCTTGCAAAATATCTCCATAGTGCAAATAGATAGGCTCAGACTCTCCTCCCACTTCTGGCTCATGGCTGGATTCTGAGTATGAGACCTTCACGTAGATGGAGTTTGGGGAAGCACAGCATTCTGGGCTGGCCAGGAATGTCTGAATTCTCCACACAGTCTCTGATCCAGCCCCCAGCCCTGGCCTCTACATCGCAGGCTTTCTTCAGCGTGTTTGGCCGCAGAGAGGCATGAAGAGGCCTGTTTGCTCAAAGAAAGCCATCTGACTTGTTTCTCAGAGTCTACAAGGGCAAGAAGCCATCTTCCCTCTCTTTCTCGTTCCCTTCCTTTCTTGGCCCATCTGCAGAAGAGGAGGGAGGAGAAGCACCTGTGTCAGAAGAGTCTTACCTGGACCTGCCCGAGCAAGTTTCAGCAAAAACCACCAAGAAGATCCTGATGCTCCTGTGTGACGAGTCGGTGAGGCCTGCGTGCCTGGCTGATGTGGGGTGGAGTTGTTGAGGCCCCTGTGCCTGGCTGATGTGGCCCCTGTGCCTGGCTGATATGGCCCCTGTGCCTGGCTGATGTGGGATGGAGTCGGTGAGGCCCCTGTGCCTGGCTGATGTGAGCAGGAGGGAGCCTGCTCAGAAAGGGGTTCTGGGGAGTCGACTTGAGAAACAGGCCTTAAAAGAGCCCAGCTGGTGTTGGGAGCTGTCCCCACACTGGGTCTGTGAGGCTGAATGAGCTGGTGGCTCCTTCTGGGAACATTGCTAGTTCAGAGTACCATTCTCCCTTCTACAAACCCACATGCCAGTTCTCTCCCCCACGACCCTGTCTGCCAGCTAATGTGGCCACAGCAACTGTGGCCTTTCATGTGCTGTGTTAGGCTTTGGATATATACATTGTGTGTTAGCAGCAAGGATTGTGCTTCAAGTAAAGGGATGTTGGAGCTGACTCGGCTGGAGTTGGGTTGTTTCCGATCACCATCTGTGCTTCTTTAGATACCAGCATTCTGAGGTGGGAGAAGGGGCTGGACAGACCACAGCTCAGCAACCCCAGCAGCCTTGGGACAGTCAGGGCAGTTTTCTTCTGTGTAAGGATTGGTTCTTGTCATCAAGGCACTTTCTGCTGAAGGTGGCAGCTGGCAAGTCCTCTCTGTCAGACACGTGCTGGATTCTGTGACCACCTCCCCCCTCCTCCCTCCCCCCAGGCTCCTTGGCTCAGTGTGGACACTTCTCCTCACCCCACCCCATCCGTGTCACATTCACTGTGTTCTGATGTGGCTCACCCCTCCTCCTTACCTTTCCTCCTCTCCTCAGAAGCCTACTGCTGGGTTCTGTAGTTATTTGGGAAATATGGGTGAGGCAGAGAGGGAGGCTGGGTCTGGTTTAAACTGTTGTGGAGACTCAGGTGTTTGCTCAGTGACTTGTGGGTAAAGTAACGAACAGCTTTCTGAAGTAGAGAGCAGTCTAAACCCAAGATGGAGACCCACTTTGTTCTTGGCCTTGCTTCCTGAAACTGGCTTAGTCATCCCAAGATAGCCTTCCTCTGGGGTCCCAGTGCCCAAAGTCTCACTGCTAGGGGTTCTGCTCTGTGTGGTTGTCCCTGGAGAGTCACACTGAAGGTGACCACAGAGCCTGTGCCTTGTTCCTGAAACCTGGCTCTGACTGGGGACGCCATCTTCCTTTCTCCCCAGGGTTTCCTCATAGAAAGCAAGCTGCTGAGCCTGCTCCTTCCCTTGGAGAAGAGTGAGTGCTGTTTGCTGAGGTTGGACGCCATCTTCTCTGTGAGTTCCACTGGGCAGAGAGGACATGGGGTGGGGTGGGAGCCTGTCTTCCTGATGTTACCTCAGCCCTGAGACTATATCAGAATTCCCTAGGCTTCTCTGGGATCACTACTACTGCCTTCCTTTAATTTGCTTGCTACACATCAGATTGGCTTTGGTGTCATTTAAATATCTCCCATCCCTGGCTGTCCTCT